>PVKN010012930.1:0-20340 GCA_004027915.1 Capromys pilorides
AGATAGGTGTGGTTCTGAAATGCCAGCTCTGTTACTTATTAGGTTTGTGACTTCACAAATTTCTCTAAGCTTTAGCTTCATCAGTAAAGTGGAAAGAATAATGCCTGCTTTATAATATTCTTGTGGAGAATTAAAATAAAATCTGAATATAGGTCACTTTATATACTATCTGGCAGACAATAAGTACTCAGTAAATATATATGTCTTCTCTCTGCCACTGCCACCTTGGCACTGTTGAAATAAACATATTTAAGATTTAGACATGCCAGAAAACAAGTATGAAGGGGGAAAGAAACCCAAATATATTAGGTACTTACTTTATTTCATTCTATGTTTTAAGCACTTGTATTTAATGACAGCATTAGATTTCAATAAATATATATCCTCATTCATTTTTTTAATGATATTTTCCTATGTCTGCTATGTGCTAGTCACTCATCCTCACACAAAAGATATAGCGGTGAATAAAATGGACCAGTTCTGTCTTGAGCTTGAGTTCTAGAAATCATGTTTTCTGCTGTACCTTGCTATACAAATAAAAGCTGTAGAAATCAGAGAAAGCTTCATAGACAATGGAAAGTTTGACCGGGGTGTCAGAGGTCACTGTGTTCAGGTTGTACAGAGGGAGTGGGGCTGGGTGGGTCTCATAGACAATGATCCACATCAAGGAAAGGTGGGACCTGAGTGTGAGGAAACAGTGAGTCTAAGTTGGTCACTGGGTGGGGTAGTTAAAAATGAGTAACAGGAAACCTTTAGGAAATCCATGTGGATATCAGGTGATGCTGCATCCTGAAAATCAGGTTGAGGCCTGGGCTTCATTAGTAAGCCACTGAGAGCCATATAAGTCCACTGAGCAAGGAGGTAATCGGATCAGGGAGTAACTTCAGGAATGTTGATTGGGCAATCGAATGTATCATGGATTAAAGGGGAGAGACTGAGAGGAGACTAGGGAGACAGAAAGACATAGAAAGTTATTGATTAAGCAGCATTGGTCTAGTTAGGTTTCTTTATGGCCAACAACAGATGACCTTCGCCAAGTTTAGGTAAATCATTTTCATGTTCTTTTTGTTTTTTGTGTTTTTTTTAATGTATTTGGCATGGGGGTCTCACTATCCTGCCTGGACTCATACTGATCCTCCTATTTTCAGCCTCTCAAGCTCTGGGATTACAGATGTGCATGACCATGCCTTGATTTGGTTGCTGGTTCAGTGCACTCAGGGATGGGGCTGGCGCAGCATGCAGTACCATCTCACTGGCCCTAGGTTAATCATTTTCATGAAAGGTTGTAAAACTAAATGTGATTTTGAAAGAGAAGGAAGGAAAGATAGAGAGGAAGAAAGAAAGAAAGAAAGAAAGAAAGAAAGAAAGAAAGAAAAGAGAGAAAGAAAGAAAGAAAGAAAGAAAAAGAAAGAAAGAAAGAAAGAAAGAAAGAAGGAAGAGAAGAGATACAGAAAGAAAGGAAAACAAGTTTCCTCTGAGGAAGCATTTCAAGATACCACAGAAAGAACAAACTCCTTTGATACACAGAATATTTCACATCCTCGGCAGAACAAACTACTTTAAAAATAGGGCCAGGGAGATAGCTCAGTAGAATATGTGCTTGCCTGGCAAGCACAGGGTCCTGAGTTCAATCTCTAGTACTGCAAATATTATATATGTACATATTATATATATATATATATATATATATATATATATATATATATATATATCTTGACTACATTAAAAGTTGTTGAAAATCTGAGAAGCAGTATTTATGGTGTTAATTACAAATTGAGTTGATTCTTAGCAAAGCTTTAAACTCTTTGAAGCAAAGTCTAACCTTTCAATGTTTTTCTTTTTAATAAAAAGTGATATTGTCAAACAAGAATAAAGCAAGACCTTACAGACTTGCAAGGTACCATATGCCCAGCCCACCTCAATCCTGAGGTTGTCATCAGTTTATGCTCCTTCGCAGTTGATGGAAACCAGTCATTCCAAGGCCAGCTGGTGTCATACCTGCCTTTGGTGCTTTCTCTAACTAAACTCAAGATACCTTAGATTCAGGCCATTCTCTGCTCCTTTCCAACCTGCCATCTCAGTCTGCTGTTAGTCTCCCTTTCTATTTACCCAGTAAATATTTGCTAAGTGTCCACTTGTATTCACCTCTGTACAGGCCACTGGGCCCCACCCAGCAACAAAACCTTTACATCCCCTTCAGTACCCTCAGACCCTCCCATACCAAGACCCACTGGATTCTGCTCTCAAATGTCTTTCATAGACTCTGCTCTCTTCCGCCTCATTGGTCCTGCCTGGGTGGGGGCTCTCACTGGCCCATTTCTGAACCATTGCAAGGCTGCCTAACTCAATTTCATCCCCAGCCCCAAGCCAGCCTCCCCATCCAGGTTCTCCTGTGTGAATTTTACGAATTTCGCCACTCAAGGTGTGCAGTCAGCATACCCTACCAGATTATCACCCAGAAGCTGGCTATAAATGCACACTCACCATAGAACCTGCATTGTAAGAGAGCCTCAGGTATTTCACATATACATCTGAGTTCCATGCACACTGGAAACACACATCCAACCTTATCCCCAGTTGACATTCCAGGGCAAGCCAAACAAATTACTGCCTGCAGGCCTAATCTGGCTTGAACATGCAGTGGAGAATAATGATGGTGGATGAGTGAAAAGGAAAGTACTTTTCACTACACATAAAAATTATATGCAGCTTAAATATCAGTTCACTAGTACAGTGTCAGTGGAAAATAGCCATACTCATTTGCATACTGCTGGTAGCTGCTTATGCATACAGCAGCAGCTATGTAGTCACAACAGAGCTGCACAGGTAGCAAATCCTAAAGTATTTACTAAGATCAGTGCGCTCTTCTAGATTAAGTTTGCTGACCATTCTTCTGGAAGGAAACTATATGGATGTTAAGAAGGAAATGTTATGAGATACGAAGGGGGAAAATAAAGACTTGAACAAAATCCACCCATGTACCCGCTGTAGGAGCTGATGCCCTCCTGGGGCCCTACTTGTCCATACCTAGTACAGTGTTTGTAGAGCAAGTTCATCAGTTACATCTGCTCACTTTGTGGCTGCCAAATTTCCCCTAGAAGCCTCGAAGAGCAGGCTCACATCACAAGATGCGCAGGATTGCACAGAGGTTTAGGTTGAGAACTTCTGAATCCATTCTTTCATGAGCATTATATCTACTTCGTTCTTTATTCCTAAAGAAAAGGAAAATCATCTTTTGGCTCTGAAGAGCTAACTGAATTACTGCTGGGACTCATACTCCCAGAGTGGACCAAAATCCTGCCACTAAATGGAATGTATAAAGATTCCAGAATTCAGTGTTTAAAATATTAATCTCCATTCTATGTGAAGAACTTTCTTTTCTCATATTCCCTGATTTCGTTACTGTGAGAGAAACTAAAGATTCAGTTCAGATTTCATCCATCTTTCCAAACAGAAAGATGGAGTAACCCATGGGAAATGTTTCCAGTGGTTTGCTCTGTGCTTAATTGATGCATTCCTTCAGGATCAATTTATA
Source organism: Capromys pilorides (assembly GCA_004027915.1). Lineage (NCBI taxonomy): Eukaryota > Metazoa > Chordata > Mammalia > Rodentia > Capromyidae > Capromys > Capromys pilorides. The sequence continues at coordinate 3,536 of PVKN010012930.1, forward strand.
CTTCTGAAGCAGGTACAAGAAAATAACCTAAATTCCAATTTCATTCCAGAATGAGAAAGACATAAATGCCCATATCAAGAACCTTCCAGAGGAGTTGTAACAGTGGAACTGAATGCACTAATTTAGAAAGTAGCCAACTTTCTATCCTTCTTCCCTATCTTCACATTGTCTGGAAAAATATGTTACAGCTGACAGTGGAGGTTGTCCAATGTGTCAAGTGCTATGGTTGGTCCTCAGCCTACAATAAAAAGAGAGCTCACTCCTGTCCTGGAGAATGTCCCTGTGGGAAAGGCAGATGTAGAAGCAGGCAGGCACAGAGCAGCACTGTGTGAGCCAGAGTTCTGAACAAGTAAGGATACTGTGAGAACACAGAGAAAAGGCCAACCTCAGGCCCACAGCATCAGAAAACACCACACCCCAAGCAAGTCTGATTTGAATGCTGAAGGACCTGTAGAATTCAGCCAGGGGAAGGGCTGGATGTTAAGCATGGTATTCCAGGCAAAGAATGAAAGACTATGGCCCATTTGAACTGCAGGAGGGCAGCAAGTGAGAAGGAAGTAGTAAAAGCAAAGAGGATAAAGGCTGTCAGAGTCAAGAATGACATAGTTGCTGTACTAGAGAGTTTGGAGCCTGTACTGAGGACAAAGGGAGTGTAGATTCTTGATGGGGTGGGACAATCAAGGTTGCATTTTGCAGAGCAAATTCTGTCCCCTGCTTAAAGGAAGAACTGCAGAAGGGCAAGTCTGGAGGTAAGGAGAGGAAGGAAGAGGATACTGCAAGGAGAAACAATGGTGATGTGGACCCTGGTGAAGTTGAAGGTAGTGGAAAGAACAGGTCAACGTCACCAACATATAACCCTGTATGATGCCCTACAAAGCACTCTCCCAAACAATGAATGGTGGCTGACATCATGCTGTGGTCCACTGGCCAACTATTGTGTCCGTGTAAGGGACTCTTTTATATCCAACAATCACACAAAGTACCATTTTGTTATTCTCACCATCACCATTTCTAAGGGCAGTGTTAAAGGTCCTATCAAAGATGGCTATTTCTAGACATTTGGTTCTAGCAAGGCCTCACTATGTAGAACTCACACTAGAATGGCCTGGAACATACTATTTAGTCCAGACTGGCCTCAAACTCCCAATCTTCCTGCTTTAGCTTCTCAAGAGTTGGATTGCCCTCCTTGTTGTAGAGATATTTAAGGTGGAAATGGTGGTCAAATATAGTAGTTATCTAGGGAGATGATTCTCAGAGGACCTCCAAATACTTGGCCCCATCATCTACTAAGGCAGGCAATGTCCCAATTTGCTTGGCCAACCTCATATCTTTCTTGCCATAATGAATACGTTAAATTAATTTAAATTGATCCATTTAAGTAAAATGATATGTACTTCATTCTTATCTAATTTTTCACTTCTTTCATTCTTTTTCTTTCCCTTTCAATTTATGCCACATAGGAAAAACGTGGGATAGTATGAGCAAAATGACCTTCCTCGTGGGAACCCCATTGTATCAGCAGCTGTGAGATTCACGGCTCCTCTGAGCTTGGTTGATTAATTTGTACAGTGAAGATAATAAAGGTATCCTGCAGCACTGCTATCTAGGCCAGCATCTCTATAAACTACCTAAGCTAATGTTCCATTCATACAATAGTAGACATTCAGTATCTTTAGCTACTGCTGTTATTTACTGTTTAAATAATCTGTAGCATACTTCTTTTTCCATCGATATTCTCTCAGGTTTATAGTCCAATCTTTTTGTTTTATGCTGTCACCGTGAGCACAACAGTCAATAGTTTTAAAAGTGCTTGCCTATTTGTAAAACACTAAAGAAACTCACAAACATACATGTGCAGTTTTATGAACTCCACGGATATTCTAAAAACACATTCCAGTAATTCCAGCTCTGGGGAGGCTGAAAATAGGAGGATCACTAGGAGTTTGAGCTGCATAGTGACATCCTGCACAAGATACAAACACATATATATGCATACATACTAAAAACATCTCAAATAAAACTGCTTAAAATAAGAATAGATTTTTAAGGCCACCCTGATAGCTCAGTAGACTAAAGCACCTGCTTAGGCAGAGTGCAGCAGCTAGGGTTTGATCACTGGCCTGCCAAGCTGGCCCCTCCACCAGGGCATGCTGAGCCAGTGACTGAGACTGACTGTGGTGGTATGCACCTGTAATTCCAGCATTTAGGAATCTGTGAACAGGAGAATCACTGCAAGTCTGATCTACACAGTGAGACCCTGAAGCCCTGTAGACCCTGCCCTAAAATACAGAAGAAAAGAAAAATAAAGGTAGATTTTAAATGATAAGTATTGACAATGTACATAAGCACTTATTTAGGAATATTCCTGAAATTTATCAGAAAGTGAAGGAAGTCAAGGAAGATGAACTTAGATCTTGATGACTGAGGAGGTCATATAGCTTCCCATAAGCTATCATTTTACCTTATGTAGTTCTATATAGAGAACACAGCTGTGTACTGCTCTATGTACGGCTCCTTCTCTTGAGAAATAGGACTTCATTTTCTACTATCAGTTGAGTAATTTGAAAAATTTAATTCTATTTCAATAAGACTATACTTACTGAACTATTTAGGTAGGAAGCAAAGTCTTAGTCTAAAAGTTTTGGTTAATCTTCAGCAGCATTTCCATAAAAGGAAATTACTGGAAACACTTTCATATTTATTTATTTTTAAATAATGTGGTCTGTTTTCATTTTTGAGAATAAAATAAAGAATTCTACAGAAACAAATGCTTGCATGACTGGCTGAGTCATAGTATAATGATTTTTTCCAGTAAGCTACATTATGCTGGATACTGTTCAAAAAGGAAAATGTCAAACGCACTGGGGTTCAGCCTGCCATGAGGGTGGGTTTACTCAAGCACAGAAATCAGACATAGGCATTGGAGTGAAGACCTTGGGAAAAACAGAATGGCTTACAAGCCAGAGCTGGGGTTTCAGAAGTTGTTTTTTTTTTTTTTTTTTCCATTGAATGCTACTAATGCAATATAAATAATACACAAATGAAAACTTCAGTGACATTCATTGTGTTTCTTTTTTTAAAATCCCAAAGTTAAAAAACAATTGGATATTAGAAAAGTCATCTTTTCTCCTATGAGAAGTTAATAGAATGCGACTCTAACTGATTTCTATATTTCTGCTTAAAAACTCTTGATCTAGGAAGAGTGGAGCATGACTATAATTCCAGCACTCTGCAAAGCTGTGTAGAAGGATCACAAGGGGAAGCCTAGCCTAGGAAATCTAGTGATTTATTGAGACCTGTCCCACAGACTAACAGGAAGGGGAGGAGTGGCTGGGGATGCAGCTCAGTGTGAAGGCTTGTGTTGAATCCACAGTGCTGAAAAACAATCTAGGAAGGAGAGCTCACTGCCATGAAGCACAGCCCCTGCCCAGCCCCAGATTCCTTTGTCAGACAAATGTAATGCAGAGAAGAGAATCTGGAATGATGTAAATCAAGCAACAACAGGATTTGCCTAAGAGTGGATGAGATGGTAAGTTTTGTTGCTATAATTTTGCTCATAAGTATTATCTAAATTTTCTCTAATGAATTTGTTTTTAATGCAAAAAAAACTTTAAAATGGTGAACAATTGGAATACTAACATCAAGATCACCTTAGTTTTCATTCTAAAAATCAAGGCACGGATTGGTCTGTTAAAAGTTATATGCCAGAATTACCAATGCTCCAAATCTTTGTGAGCAGAGAATATCAATCTTAGGGGCACATCAGTACATAAAACAAGATACTATTGATCAAATTATGTCCGGCTAAACTGTTCTTGAAGAGTGCGCTACTTAATCATCCTGCTAATACTCTCCACTGCTGTCATAGCACCCTGAAGATGCCAAAAGTTTTAGAAACTATTCTTGGATAGGCTGTACAAACTAATATTTTTCCAAACCATCAAAAATGTACTATATCTATAGTTCCCTAAGTGATTTTTTTCTGTTGTAAAAGTTAACATTTATTGCTCATAAGTTTGATTTGTCATCTTTCATTCCTCCTTATAAGTCACTAAGAAAAGCACTCAAGATTAGGTGGGGCGGGGGAGTCATTCCCTATGAGAAAGTCCGCTTCCTGTGTACCTCATTGGATCATGCTCCTCCTATCTCCTCACCACTGCTCCTGTTTCCCTACATCCTGGTTGTGGGCTTTTCCTCCTTGTTGCCAGTACATTTTTAGCCAACTCCTAATAACATGCTCTAAAACGAAACATAGGCATTGAACATCCACCACGTGCCTAGCCCTTGACATAGTTTACCCAACTCAACAGCCCAGTTGGTAGCTTTCATTATCCATATTTTGATAATGGAATTAAAGGCTGAGATCAAGTGATTTTCCTGAAGTCATGTGGTTATTCACTGACAAGGGGAGGATTTAAACCTTCATCTGAGTGGCTCTTATGCTAATGTTGCCTCCCCATAGTTACTGGCTTTGATCCCCTGTTCTACTGCTCGCCTCTCTATCTTAGATATTCTGCAGCCTATTCTCTGATTTCAAACACTGACTTGGATACCCTAGTATTTTTCCTTCGTGATTATGTTGAATCTGATCCTTCCTGTTCTATCCAGAATTTGAGTATCAAGTGTTCAAGGATTATCTTCAAAATATATGAATTTAGCTCTTTCTCATCTTGCAAGATGGTGGGCAAAAAAACTGAGAAGCCAGACACTAAAGAGAAAAAATCCAAAGTCAAGAAGGCTGCTGCCAGTGGTACTGGTAAAAAGGGTAAAGGTGAAAGTAAAAATGTTCAAGAAGGGGCAGCTACACTGCAGCCAAAATCCTGTCCTGGTTAGAGGAATTGGTAGATACTACAACTCTACTATGTATTCCAGAAAGACATTGTACAAGAGAAAGTGTACAGTTACTAAATCAAAGGTGGAAAAGAAAAGGATGCTACAATCACAAAACCAGTTGGTGGGGACAAGAATGGAGGTACCTGGGTGGTTAAGCTTCAAAAAATGCCTAGATATTACCCTACTGAAGATGTGCCCTGAAAGCTCTTCAGCCATGGCAGAAAATCCTCCAGTCAGCATGTAAGGAAACTTCGAGCTAGCCTCACTCTCGGCACCATTTTGATCATCCTCACTGGGTGTCACAGAGGCAAGAGAGTGGTCTTCCTGAAGCAGTGAGCCAGTGGCTTGCTGCTTGTGACTGGGCCTCTTAGCCTTAATCGTGTTCCTCTACAAAGAACACACCAGAAATTTGTCATTGCCACCTCTACAAAAATTCACATCAGCAAAGTGAAAATCCCCAAACACCACCTCACTGATGCTTACTTCAAGAAGAAGCTGCAGAAACCCAGACACCGAGAGTGAGATCTTTGACAATGAGAAAGATACCAGATTTCAGAGCAGCACAAGGTGTATCAGAAAGCAGTGGACTCACAGATTTTAGCAAAAATCCAAGCTGTTCCTCAGCTCCAGGGCTACCTGCAATCCATTTTTGTGCTGACAAATGAAATTTATCCTCATAAAATAGTGTTTTAAATTTCTATGAACCTAATTAAATAACTGATACATTTTTAAAAAAGAATTCATATTTTCTCATCTATATTTTCCCTAATGTATTGATAAAGCTTCAGAAATATTTTAAAGTAACTTTCCTACACTCATATGTTTCCATTAAGATGATTTGAGTACGTGTTAAGTAATCCATGATTCACTTTCTTGTCTATGAACTTATTTAGCAAATTTTATCAAATACTTTGCTAAAAGTCAAGCCTACAACATTCCCCCTGCTCTACAGTTATAATATTTTTTAAATTACTGGAAAGAAAGTGCAACTCACAGAGGGACAGCACTGGCTCAGTGCTGTACCTGAACAGTTCAAAGGCAGAATCAGGCTAATGCCCACGTATGGTCGCAAGACCTTGTTTTCCTCTCCCTGCTTTCGTGCTTCTCTGCCTTGACTTTAGTCTCAAGCTCCATAGGATCCAAGGTGTCTTCCAGCTTCCTCTGGCCTGTGTGCCGCCAGAGCCCCTGCATAAAGTCACTTTCATTGTTTCATGTGTTCCAGGAAGCAGATGTGTAAAAAGAGTGAATTTGGCCACAAAAACACAGCATAGGCTCTTCTGGAAAATAAATCTCTATTTAATGTAAAACTTGTCATTCAACAAGTTATCCAATCTTGGTTTCCTTAATTATATAATAGACATTATATAATTAAATATACTAAACTTTACATTAGAGTTTATGTGAAGCCCTCAAATTTAAATAAAATAATGTAAATAAAGTGTTTAACATAACATGAGGAGCACGCCAGGTACACATCACATTAAGGAAGGCACAGACACAAAGAGCAAAATAGTGCAGCAGGGACATGTCCTGTGCTACTGATGTAAACTGCTACACTAGGGTATCAAGGTTCACACTTGGTTGGGACAATGGAGTTGGAGACCATTTCATGAAGCAAGCAGTCTTTGAAGTGGATCTTGAAAGGATGAGATGGTGAGTTGCCTTGAAAGAGAAGACCTCTCTTTAACTCTCTCTCTCTCTCTCTCTCTCTCTCTCTCTCTATCTCTCTCTCTCTCTCTGTCTTGAGGATATGACTGAGGTAGAATCCACCAGTACTGGAGAGAAGTAGAGATCTACTTTACAGGTAGGTTGAAGTCTACTTTTGTGAGTTGGGTGTGACCAGGAAGTCTGTGGTCAGTCCATTGAGCAAGATCCCGTCACAGTTACCCAACAAGACAGTGACATAACCAGGGATGCATTTTACAGACTCTGACTTTGGAGGGCTGGTCAAACAGTTCAGTGGATTAAAGCACCTACAAGCAGGTGCAGGCGTCAATGGCTAGATCCCTGAGCCTGCCGTGCTGTCCTCGCTCCCAGGGCACACTGAGATGGCAATTGAGACTGAGCATGGTGGCATGCACCTATAATCCCAGGTCTTGGAAGGCTGTAAATAAGCAGATCACTACAAGTCCAGTGAACACTCCAAGACCCTGAACACTATGTAGACCCTTCCCTAAAATACAAAATAAAAAAATAAAAATAAAATAAAGAACTCTATTTGGTACACAAAAGGGATGGATGAAACAAGAGGCAGAAAGTAGAGGCAAATTTGGAAGGCATGTATGGAAGGCAAGCAAGTGAAAAATAAGACATTCTTAAGTAGTGTCTTGGTAACAGTGAAAAAGATATATTATGTTAGATTTCAGAGGTAGTATTTATGAGACTCATCAACTAATTAGATGTTTAGGAATAAAAGGAAAGAATCAGTTACCTATTTTTAACTAATTTGAAGATAGCATCATGTAGTACGGCAACTACTGTTCAATTCCTATTCATTTAGTGAAATCTTGTTATATTTCTAATGCTGTCTTTTTCTGTCACTATTTTCTATTCTTTTAAAATAAAGTAAAATAATTTTAAAAACATGAAAACTTGGAGATATCTGGAGGTAAAGAGAATGATTTGATTTGTGACGTGATAAACTTGAGGTGCCCATGAGATATTAAGATAGTCACATATCACAGGGAGTTTAAAATATTTTATTAGAGCAAAAACAGAAAGGTCTAGATAGGATAAGTTTCATTTGCTATTCTGTCATTGTTTGTTTTCTTTTCCCTCTCTCTTCTGATTTACAGTTTTATATACGTAGCTTAAATTTCCCAGAACTCTAGCTGCCATGGGTTACATTAAAAATAAAGACAGTGTTGACTGGCTCCTGTTGATGCTGACCTCCGAAAGCCTCTCCACCCTCACCTCTGTGCTGACTGGATGTGTTGGAGCCAAGATCCTACCTCCACTGGGTGTGGGCGCTATGCTGTCAGTCCTGAAGTCACTGCTAGCCACCCCAGTAGCGCGCTGTAACCTTCAGATGCCATCATTGTGAGTAGTGGGAAAAGCCAGTCATTCTCTTTTGCACAGCAGCATTATGAGTGACCCCCAATGTTGAGCAACCTGTGCTTCAATGTTTTCCAGAAATTGCTGATTCAATTTGCACTACAGCTCCTATGTGGGATCCACACTCAGCGCTAGTCAGGAATGACTCACAAATTCTGAGCCTGAACGGGTGTTTGCAAGAAGTTTTAATCATAATTCATCCATTTTGAATAAATGATTGAATATCATTTATTTAAATGATTGAATATTACTTATTAACAAATCCTACTCCAATAGCTCAACCAACAGTTGAATTTCAACAACTCCATGAGATTTATTAAAGTTCCCATTTCTACATTTTTACATTTTAAATCTGGGGCATTATTATTATTATTATTATTATTGTTATTATTATGCATGTGTGTGTAGTACTGGGAATTGAACTAAGGACCTTGCACTTGCCAGTCAGGCACTTATTCCACTGAGCTATCTCTCTGGCCATATAATTATTTTTTTTTTAAATAATCTAATTTCTTCAGCTATGAGAGCCCACAGCATAGCATATGGATTTCTGAACAATGATCACATGATTCAAGGAAAGCTATGAGAAATATATGTTATTTTCTTTCTTAGATGCACCATTATCCATAGTTCAGATAGGGTGATTGTTTTAAAGTCACTGGATGTAGTAATGCACGCTTATAATTCTAACACTCAGGAGACAGAGGCAAGAAGATTGCTACAAGTTCAAGGCCAGCCTTGGCTACATACTGAGGTCAAGGCCAGTCTGAACCATATGGCAAGAACCTTTCTCAAAAAAAAAATTAAGAATAAAAAAGGCCAAACATGGTGGTGCATGCCTGTAATCCCAGCTTGCAGGAGGCTGAGGCAGGAGGATCACAGTGAGTCCAAAGTTAACTTAGTTTTCATAGTGAGTCCAGGCCAGGCTGAACTACATAGCAACACCCTGCCTCAAAAAAATAAAAATATAAATATAAATAAATAGATTTGTAAAAGAAGTCCAAAGTCTAAGTCAAGGCACAGAAGCAGTGAAAATAGAAATTCTATGAAATCAGATGAGATAGTTCAGTTTAGTCCAAAGATAAGGCAAAGGAAACAAATATCCAAAAAAAAAAAGAAACACATGATTGTTAAGATAAAGTTTAAAAGGACAAAAAATAGTTTTATTTCTAGAAACTTTTCCCAACTATCTTTTGCTTTTGTGTCCAATTTGCTGGTTAATTTAGTGAAATAAATCGATAAATTATTATCTCCTTGCATGCTTAGCTCTTCGCCTGAAAATACAGTTTTCTTTCTTGTGCCTTGTCTCATTCTACTGGTTACAGAGAGCACAGAAGACAAAAGAGAGAAAAGGTTAGACATAGCATCAAGGCTCCCTGATAATAATTAGCATGGAGCTAGAGTACTGTTCTAAATCCCGATCAATTTGTATCTAAATGAAATCCTTAAACACAGTGGATGGACATCTTGTGCCTTGCAGACGCCCAGTTGGGCAGACACGTGATCAAGGAAACCTCCTCCACGCAGGTTTATGTGTAGCAGCTGCCCAGCCTGTTACACAGATTCTTCCCTGACGACAACTGTGGAGGGACTGTCCACTCATGCGTTTGGGAGAGGGAGCTGCCCGCCCTTTCTTTCCAAGGGGGAGGTCATCTTCATGCACAGTCTGTTGGGTCTATTTAATTCCTCTGGATTGTCTTCCCTGGCTCTGAGTCACAAGTGAAAGTCTAAATGCTGTAATGCCACACTCGAGAGGGTTTATATCTCTCAATAAGGGAGAGCCAATGTCAAAACTGTAAACCACCTGATACCTGAAATAGGATGATAGCTTCTAAAAGTCACAGCCCAAGCAGAGCACTCTGATTATATTTCTTTCTTTGAGTGAAATACCAAAGCAAGCCAGAAGTCTTTGATGGGCTTGGGATTTTTCCACTGACACAAATGCACCCACACCCACCCACACCACTCATCCTCCAGCCTGTGAGCTGATTCTGATACCTTCGTCTGTCCCTCACTCCTTTCTTGCCAGCACCACCACTCAGCAGCAGCCCACTGCATTTGGGTTTTGGAAACTAGAGCCTGAAAAAATAAATAGAAATTATAAAAAGTAAATAGAGATATGTACACATATTTTTTCACTTTTTTTTTAAACTAAGGATTAACCCAGGGCCTCCTCGCTGAGGATATCGCAGCCCTTTTCTATGTTTTTGAGACAAGCTCTCACTAAATTGTTTAGACAAGGGCTGAATTTGGAGTTATCCTGTCTCACCCTCCTAGAGTGCTGGGGTTGCACCAGCGTCGCATTACAGTTCTTTATTCAGGACTAGTGTTTCCAATGCTCAGGTACCATGCAATCAGTAGGCCCTATGTGGCCATTCCTTATGGGTCACCTATAGTTTGGCAACTTAGAATCCCTGAAATAAAGACAAATTATCAGAACTAAATGGGGAGAGCATATCACTTTTCCAGTCATAGATGAGCACAGTCAGACTCAGAGCTGTCAAGCAGGTCACCCAAGGTCAAGGCATAGAAGCAGACCTGAGCCCACGTCTCTGATTCCAAAGTTCAAACTTCCAACTGCTCGGCACTGCCCTGCTCCATTTCTCTCTATATATCGCTCAGATGAACCAGCATTTGCTCCAGCTTTTTACAAGACTTTATCCAAATGTACGCAAATAAGCAATTTAATCTGGAAAAAGAGTAGGGACCAGGCAAGCACAGTCCAAAATTCCTAGTCGTACAACTCACCCATCCATCAAAATAGAACTCATGATTTACCTAAGCTCTGAGAGGCGAAATAGCTGCTATCTGCTTACTATTTAATATCTGTGCCCTAAACCCACTTCTCAGCTGCTGTTCCCACTGAAACAAAAACATAAATATCTGTTGCTTAGACAATAAGACATTAACTTGCCGGTGCATTTATTTATTTATTTATTTATTTATTTACTTACTTACTTACTTACTTATTTACTTATTTACTTACTTATTCATTCATTCATTTATTCATTTTGTATTTTAGGGAAGGGTCTACAAGGTGTTCAGGGTCTCATACTAGATCAGACTTGTAGTGATCTGCCTGTTTACAGAATCCCAAGAGCCAGGATTACAGGTGTGTGCCACCATGCCCAGGCTCAGTTGCCATCTCGGTGCACCTTGGAGGCAGAGTAGGCATGGCAGGTGCTTTTTAAAAAATCTCTGAGAGGGCCGACAGTATAGCTCAGGGGACTACACACTTCCTTAAGTAAGCGCAGGAGTCAGTGTTCGATCCCCAGCACCGCATGCCATGCTGGCCCCACCTCTGGGCACACTGAGCCAGCAATGGACTCTAGGCATGGTGGCTCATGCCTGTAATCCCAGAAGGAGGGAGGCAGAAATCAGGAGGATCAATATGAGTCTGAGCTGAATAGTAAGACCCTGTATACACACACACACACACACACACACACACACACACACACACACACACACCAAAAAAAAAAAAAAAACTTAAAAAAATCTTTGAGTCAAACACCCAGAGATAAGAGAGCCATGCACTCTTTCTAGTACTTTCCATGCATTATCTTATTTTTATTTTATTTTAGTTTTATTTTTTAAGAATATTTATCTATTTATTTATTTAGTATAGGGTCTCACTACATAGCTCGGACTCATACCAGGGCTTGAACCCAGATTGTTGTGCTTGCCAGGCAGACTCTTAGTCCACTGAGCTATCTCCTCAGCCCATATCTTATTATTTATTATAATAACTTCGTGTAGCACAACCCTCTCAGGCCCTTCTTCTACTAACACTGTCATTCTCTGGCTCTTGCGTATCCGCATAGCCTCATGGAGGGGGATTCTTCAAGCCAGGACACAGCCAACTGATTTTGAAGGCACACAAGTTCAAGTAGACAAAATGAAGTCATAAACTTACATTCTCAACAACCATAGTGCTCATTTGAGAAAAAATGGAATGATATCATGACTATGGAATTAAGAAATAAAACTAATTTAACCAAGGATGTGCCGACATTTGTCTATTCTATCCAGAACTGATCCCATCCTGGGAAATACCTAAGGAGGAACACTGAAGTATTGCAGCAAACCAAAAGAAAACATTGAAAATTAGGAAAAAAAATCAATCTGGCTGAAAAAGCTAAAATGGGGGATGCTAGAGCTTAACAGTAAAGATGAAGGACAAATCTAATAATTCCTTCCCGTTATTACAAAGAGTTATTTTCAATACAGGGATGGGGGAGTGTTATATCTCTTGTCTAATGATTAAGATCAAATAGGGATGGATCAGGCTGCTGGTACATTCAGCCAGCAAGTGACTGACAAGATGAAGCTGCAAGGACAGCCATTTCTCACATTCATGAAACCTGAAAGATGACACACCATGGTGCACAAGAACCGCCATCTGGAGTGTGTGGCCTCCATTCTGCTGCCCAAAATGGCTGCTTTTGCTCCAGCAATCATACCTGCCCTCTAGCAATAAAAAATAAAGCCTGTTCTTTCCTTTTAAGAACAGAAGTTAGAAATTTCACATGACACTTCTGCTAACATCCCATTGGCCAGTCACACACCAGCACCTTGTCAAACGAGAAACTGGGAAATGTAATTCTAATTCAAGATAACCAAATGCCTAGCTACAAACTGTAGATTCTCTTACTAAAAGGAGAAAATACCTACTAGGGACAACTAGTACGTTTGCCACCAAAACCCCACTGTACATTGCCTTAGGAATAGAGAAGATGCTACATAAGACCTTACCCATCAAGGTCTATTGAAGGGTGACTCACTTAGGGAGGGACAGAGCGCCTCTGTTTTTGAATGTTCTTGCCCTATGGAGCAGAAATGATCTATTCTCATTTACAGCCAAGAAAATTCATTCACTGAAGTTAAGCAGGCTCATAAAAGTTAAATGAGTTGCTGCATATCATAGAGATAACAAGCAAAAGACCAGGACCGCTCTGACTGCGGAGCTTGGGATTAGAACCACAGCTACATGCGCTCTCACTGCCTGTGCCTGAGGTGCTTGCGGGGCTTCCCCTTCCCCAGCTTCTCTGGCAGGCTCCTGTCCATCTCACAAAAGAAGTCCCATTTTCAGCTTCTCTAGGAAATCTCCTTAACTTCCTGGACCCTGAATCCCTCCCCTCCTGCTCACCCCATACCTTTCATCTATAGCCTAGCTCTGGTTTCTCCCTGCTCTACTAAGAAAGCAGCACAGGTAGGTATGGGAAAGAATTACTTGAGAAGTAGTTAACTATTTGGAGAGAAAATCAATCTAGATGTCAAATTAGATCATAAACCAAAATAAATACAGGTAGGTTAAGGTGCTAAAGTTTTTTGTTTTTTTTTTTAAGCAATCAAAGCATGGAAGAGATTAAACAAGAGCAAATATTTGTATACAACAGAGAGGGGAGAGACCATCTAAGTTTCAAAGGAATGAACAAAATCATAAAGGAAAAGATCAATGGGTATTACCCATGAGAGCTTGTTTAAAATGTCCATAGGTTAAAATATAACCAAAATTACAAGAAATTTTTAAAGACTAAGAACACACATTTTCCTCAAATATGATAGGAAAAAGTTTCTCTCATATTTAAAATTATGGAAAGAAATCAATAAAATAATATTAGGGTCCACTAGGGCTTCACATACCACTACAAACAACTCCTACAGTCAACAGCATATAGAGCAGAACAAGCCAGGGACAACAGCTTGCTTCCATAAATACCCTGAACAGGATCGATCACTTATGAATGCTTTCGTAAGCAATGAAATACTCACAAGTGAGAGATCATTATCAAAAGTCAGCATCTTTGGTGGAGTGAAGCAAGAGAAGATAGGAATGGACGTGGCTCTCAAGAAGGAGAGCATGGACCTTGGAGCAGGTGACAGGAAGTGGATGCAAGGTAGGCAATGTTTACATGACATTAGTGTTTACATTTAATTTAAATCCTCTAGCTGTGGTTGTTCAAAGGTACATTATAGGGCCAGTGAGATAGCTCAGTGGACTAAGCACCTGCCTAGGCAAGCACAGGGACCAGGCTTTGATCTGGCACCACTGAAGCACTGGCCGCACCCCCAGCATGGCTGAGCCAGCCATCAGGTGTGGTGGGGCAAGCCTGTAATCCCAGTGCCAAGGAGGCTGAACACAGGAGGATCATCATGAATCTGAGCTTCTCAGTGAGACCCTGTACCAAATACAACAACAAAAATTTAAAAGTCCATTGTACACCTATTGTTCAGAATGTAATTATATTTTTCATGTTCTTTTTATGAATAGTAGTCACCCCTTATTCTCAGGTTTGTTGTTTGTTTCAATTACCCACCATTTCAATCAATTACAGTCTGAAAATATTAGGTGGAAAATTCCAGAAAGAAAACATGTAGATGCTTTAAATTTGTTGTCTCTCAAGTAGCACGATGAAGTCTCACATTGTCCTACCCCACCCCACTGAGGATACACATCATTTCTTGACCTAATGTATCTGTGCTGTACTCCCTACCTACTCATTCATCATTGGTAGCCATGTTTGCTACCAAATCTACCAAATCGAGGTGTCTCAGAGCTTATGTCCAAGTGACCCTTATTTATTGTTTATTATATTTAAAAATGACCCCAAGACACAACAGTGATGCTTGCAGTCTCAATATGCCAAAAGGAAACTATTAATTACTTCTTTGACATGGGAATAATTCTCAATAAAGAAAAGAACATATGCTAAGGATACAAAGACCTGTGGTCCAAGTGAAGCTACTATCTATGCAATTATAAAAAAAGAAAATGAAACTCATGGTAGGTTTGGTGTCACATCTTGAACTAAAAACATTTGCCACAGTGTTTGATAAGTACTTAGCTAAGATTGGAAGGCATTACTTTTGCATATATATAGGTATATAGAGAGGAAACATAATATATATGAACCACGTACTATGATTTCAGGTATCATGGAGGGGGTCTTGCACTATTGCCCCCAAAGACAAGGAGTGACTACTGAATGTAGTGTGGGACATCAGTGTAAAATTATCCAAATCTAGAGGTAAAAAACTAACTCTCTTCATGCACGGTCTGGTGGGTGTTGGTGCTAAATGGACAATGAAAATTTCAGAGCTATTTTTGAAGAGCCACATAGTGATACTGCCTATGTATTACAGCAATTAAGGAGAGGGCTGAGAACAGCTCTATCATGTATTGTTCACCATTTCAGAAAGGACATAAAAGAGTTACAACACAGTCTTAGGGTAAAAACATCTTTAAATGGGTAAAATTAGCTTCAGGGAAATTGGTTTTTCAAACATTTATCTAATTTTACTGTGCAATGGCAAAACTCACTATGGATCTGCTGACCATCATTAGCAACTGGTCTTCTGGATGGCGCTAGTGGAGGGTGAAGGGAAAACGCGTGCCTCGTGTGCCTCGCCCCGCCTTGTCTCACAGCTATGGATACTCTGTCTCCCCTCCTCCTTTCTTTCTCATATTGGTGATTGAAGCCAGAGGTGTACCACCACTGTGTTGTATTCCAGATCTTTTTAGTTTTTGAGAAAGAGTCGTGTTAAGTTTCTGGGATGCAAAGTTACAATACTCCTGCCTTGGTTCCTCGAGTCCTGGAATTACGAGCATGAGCCACTGTACCCAGCTAAGAACATTTTCTTGTGTGAGGCACTTGTATAAACACTTACCTCAATATATTGCAGCTATTATTTATCTGCCTATACTCCTGGGTTGTGAACTGGGCCATCCCGTGATATAGTTCTTACACATAGTGAAATACTTGGGTACAAAGCAGTGAAGCAATAAACATTTGCTGAATGAATGAGTGAATGAATGAATGAATGAATACACTAGAACTCCCTCATATACATTTATGCCACAGAGAAAAGAGAACTAAATGCAAGGATTAAACTAGTCTATCCCTCTGAGAATCTGGCTGGATATTTATGCTGAAATGTCAATAAAGTGGTAATATATGTCAGTAATGAAACCCTATAGAATTGGCATAAGTGGTTGCATTTTTTGATTATTTCTCCATTATGAACCTATTTATTGTAGTAATATTTAATTAATATTGAGTGCAGAACAGAGAATTTCAAGATAAAAAATTTATTAACTGTTTTTATTACATTGTATTTTCATTAAACAGTAACTCGTAGAGCACAGCTTTTCTTTTTACTAATATGACAAAAGGAAAAATTATGTTGTTACCAATCAATTTAAGAAGTAAAAAAGAGTATCGAGCAGTTTTCCTCTGGCGCACCTAATGGAGTTAGTGACAGTACAAAGAAATGGAAGTAATCAGCTTCTCTGGCTGATCCTTCAGTTCCCGCCTATGTCTAAAATTATACTTGAAAGTCTTCTGTGCTTTCATTAGACACCAAAAACTAAGTGTTCATTATAAAGTTAATCACAGTGCTCTATATTCATATGCTGTTTATAAATTTGAGTTTTGGAAACTGCATCTATGACACTTTCTTTTCTTTTGGAAATAGAGTAACACACTAACCTACTAAAACTCCCTAAACCCGTGTAGTCATTTATCTTTCTGTGGTACACTCAGAATAGAGTTTAGATCATTTAGTAAAGCTTAAATGGTTTTTTTTTGTTTCTTTTTATTTATTTGTTAACAATCTTGCATGTGCATAACTGGTAATGTGAACAACTAATTTGAAGACAGCAATATACAAATATAACAACCATTGTTGAATTCCTGTCATTTTCTTTAAAGAAATTGTGTATCATTTCTAACAGTTGTTTATTTACTACTTTTATTCTCTTTCACTGCTCCCCTCCCCTCCCCCTCCCCTCCTAGTCTCACTCCCTTCCCCTTCCCTCCCCCATCCCTCTCCCTCTCTGTCTCTCTATCTTTTTCTCTTTCTGTACCCGGGATCAGACTCAGGACTTTGTCCTTACTAGGCAGGTATTTATGCCA
>PVKN010012931.1:0-20325 GCA_004027915.1 Capromys pilorides
ATAGAAAGAAGGAAAGAAGAAAGAAAGAAAGAAAGAAAGAAAGAAAGAAAGAAAGAAAGAAAGCTGAGAATGTAACTCAGTGCCAGAGGCAATTTTTTTGGCACTATGAAGAACTTTTTAAAAGAAAATTGTAGTAAAATTATGGACTTTAACCACTCTAATGCCCATATATACATATAAGTAAGAAAAATGAAAACCTTTTCCTTTTTCCATTTTATGTATTTGGTGCAGGGTCTCACTACACAGCTCAGACTCATAGTGATCCGCCTGTTTTCAGCCTCCCCAGCACAGGGTTTACAGGTGTGTGCCGCCATGCCTGGATTTGGTCACAGGCTCAGTGCACTGGGGGTAGAGCTGGCGTGGCATGTGGAACTGGGGATCAAACCCTAGTCTCTGCTCTTGCCAATGCAGGCACTGAGTATGCTTTGCTGTCTTGCTGGCCCCAAGTCTCTTCTTTGGTATAAAGCAACTGAGTTTTCAGTTGAAGTTGTAGCTCTGTAATCTATCAGGCCCTCGAGGTTGCAATTCCATAACTTGCTTGAGTAACTGCCTCAGATCTGAGCTGCTCTCTGACATCTTCCTCTACAGGGGAACATCAAGATGTACATGATGCCACTTTGTACCATTAGGAGTCTGTTAACAAAGTGCACTTATGTGTAATTTTTTGATGCTGTTCAATGTATAGCTGCTTTTCTGTTGTGTCTGAGTGTGGCCTTAGCTCTCTCATTTAACCATCATAGATCCAATGATGTCGAATTTGCACAATTCCGGAACCCCAATCCCCAAACAGTGGGACTACTGGGATTTGATATAAGACAGAGTAACTTTGCAGAAACGGTTGGGTTTATGGGCCTTAGATTAGAAGGAAGCGGCAAGAGCGGAAGAGCCAGGCAGGGCGCGCTGAAGGGACACCCAGGCAAGGCAGAGGAGGTCCATGTCGATGGCCTTGAGGATGGAGGAATTGGACCCTAAGTGTGGAGCAGGCTCCTGCCAGGAACAGAGACGGGAGTCACCAGCCCTAGGAAAGTGCGCAGTCTCCTCCCAGTCGCAGGCAGGGGCCTCTGGCCCGAGCACCTGTTTCCCCCAGTGTAGCCCGCAGTGCCTTGCTCAGAGCCAGGAGTTAGTCCTTAGGACCCAGTGGCAGTGAGAACCCTGAGAGGTCCCCGAGTCCCCCGTGCTCTGTGTGTGTGGCCGTCACCCTGACACTAGCAAATGAGCTCCAGGACAAGGCCGGAGTCTCATTTCTTGCACACAGAACTGAGCACAAACTTAGAGGGGAAAGCTTCAGGGTGAGGAGCTCAGGGCTTGAAGAAAGAATGTCCTTTGCAAAATGTAGGGATCTACAATGTCCACACTTTCCTGTGCAGAGAGGAAAACCATCCGGAGCACCTCTAGGCAGGCACCACCTGGGGAGCACAGTGTGCCGTATAGGGCCACTGTTTAACTTGTTGGAATAAAATGCCCAGCGTCTGCCAGGAATCCAGGCCACCTTCAACATTTAATTACTCAACAGTTACACATGCTGCATATTTTCAGAGCTTCTTTCTTTATCAACAAGCTAGTGTCTTCCACACGGGTCATCACACAGGGCGGGCAAGCATGGGCTGCATTGCTGTCCAGTCCTGTCCAGCCCCAGGCATAGGACCAGCTGTGTCCGGCCCTCCACCTTCTCTTTGCAACATGCAGCTAAATTGGAAAGATCTAAACCATCTCTCCTCACCTTTCGCTCTGCCTGTGCTTTCCAAGCAGACCCAGCCCTAGAGAGATGAGTGTTTATATTCAGGGAAATCCGTGCAGTACATGTTTGTGGTGTCCACATTGCAAGAGAGCAGAGGTGTTAATCAGAAAATATATTTATCCAGTCATGGAAATATAAATTAGCAAGGCTAGTTTGAAACACATCATGGGATTTCTTTAAAAAATTAAAGGTCGAACTGTAGAGCGGTGCAGGGACTCCACTTCTGGGTTTAAACCTAAAAAAAAAAAAAAAAAAATGAAATCAGAGTGGCCAATGAACACCTGCATGCTCAGGTTTATTCCAGCTCTATTCACAGCAGCAAAGACCTCTCAGCAAGTGGAATGTGCGTCACTTAAAGGAAGAGTGGCCACGCAAGCAAGGCCACGGCACTCGCCTGTCCAAGGCAAACTCTAGGCGCGTGAAGATGCTATCTGAAGAGAAATAAGCCCGGGGTGCAGGTGCATGTGCCCAAAAGTCCACGCTCTCACTCTCGTTGGAGAAGAGTGAACTCACGGTAAATGCTTCGCGGCCTCCTGACTGCAGCAAGCACCTGGCGCCCTGGGCTTCCCGTGGAGCAGTGCTCTCCTGACTCATGCTGTCCAGGGGTCCAGCCCAGGGCCTCCATGCTGCTGTGGGGTCCCCAGTGGGCAGTACATGTGGCAAGGGTCCACGGCGGAGGAGAACATTTACCTCATGGTAGCCAGGAATGGAGGAGAAGCCGGAAGGTGCACAGCCTCGCTTCTTCCATACACTCCCCAGTGACTAAGCTTTGACCCTGAGCTGCCCCCAAAGTCCCGTCGCCTCCAGATAGCAGCACACGAAGAATCATCCTTTAGCACTCAGATGGCGCTTAGGATTAGAATGAAAACCACCATTTAAACTGGTGGACAGTTTAGGGGAAGACACGGCAGCGGGGCTCAGAGAATCATCGCACGGCAGTGGTCCTGGAAATGACAGTAAGGTGACTGGAACTGGGGAAAACAAGCAGGCCAGCACGTTTAGGTCCCAGGCAGCCATGCAGAGAGCCGGTTCTCCTGGCTCAGCACGGGGCACAGAGGGAGAGAAGCGTGCTCGGTAGTTTCGGTTTCTGGGGTACACGTACCCAATGATTCCTCTTCCAAATCTCAGTCAATCAATCATGCAAGCTCATAACTTTCAACTACAATGTTAGAAGGAAGAGGCAGTTAATTTGCAGAAAAATATAATGAGTGGTGGCGAGACCGAGTTTTAAACCATCCAGCATAAATATGGGCAGGGTTACCTCATTCCCTGGACCCTGGAGGCACAGTGCAGTGGGTCGTTTTCTAGGCCGGGAGGGGACTCGGTGTGGCACAGCAGGAGAGCAGGCACCACAGGCCCTCCGCTTTCTCTCCTGCCAGGTGAAAGTTTAGATCACACATCTGCCCAGGGGCCCATCAAGCCAAGGCCCGCTTGGCCCAGCTCTCCCTCATAATTTCAGATCAACATTCCGTGGTGTAGTCCCAGGAAGCTGGAGGACCGGAAGGCTTTCTTCAGTGGCAAACTGAAGACAGAAAGAGCGTCACACTGAGTCGCAGGCCTCAGATGACTCTTAGAGATGCCGCCAAGCTCTGAAGGGTCACCACACCGCTAGGAAAAGTAGAGTACTCTGCCCAAATAAGCTGCAGGATTCTGCAGAACGATCGAAACTGAAATACACAACTGGGCGTGTGGCGCAGGCCTGCAATCCCAGTGCTGGGGAAGCTGCGGCAGGAGCACCCCTCTGAGTCCAAGCTGCATCCGGAGACCCTGCACCACATACATATTTAAAAAAAACCCTGAACTATAGGAGAGGCTGCTGACATTGTCATGTAACTGCAGACTTTCATTTTATTCTATTTTTCATAATTATTTCTACAAAGAATTATAGGCCAGTTCCTAATTATCCCCCTGTACTTAGATATATAGCTTCATAAAAACAGTTTTCATCCAAATCCAATTTTCAAAAGAATTTATAATAATGCCAATACTTTGACAGGAAAATTAATGAATAAAAGCCAACATGAAGATAAAATTGATCTTTTAAGAAGTATTCTTTTATTTTTTAAAAAATATTATGATATTCACAATTTTGCCAAAAGTTCATACATAGTTACACTTTATAAACAATTGGATAGTGTGTTATTCTAAATCTTAAAGCATGGATCTAGAGTGCCTCTTAGCCCATGGCAACAAGAGCTCAAGAACACTGTAGTGACAATGACATGCGATTGCTTTCTCTTGGACAAAACACCACTTTTAATTTCAGTGATTAGCAGTAAATGTTCTTGGCTGTGGCTTCTCACTGAGGTACAGATTCCTTCAGCTCTAGTTTAAGGCATCTGGAATCTTGCAGTTTGCGTCACGCCTTTTCAGGTGTTTTTTTTTTTTTTTTTTTTTTTTTGTCTTTTCTGAGACAGGGTCTTGCAATCAGTTCAGGCTGACCTCAGACTTACTGTGTAGCCAAGGGTGGCTCAAATCTGTGGTATCACTCCCACCTCAGCCCCCGGGGTGCTGCCATTGCAGGGTTCGGCACCTACACAGCAGCTGCTTCATCTAGTCTCCTAAGCCATGAGATGCATGCTGTCATGGTTGACATCTCCCTGACCCAATTAAATTCAGGTGGTGAAGGGAAAGGCCAAGGCCACAGGGTCACCCACTGGGGTCAGCGTGGAATCAGCCCAGCTAATAACAAGGAAAACAGAGCTCCTAAACCCAAGGCAGTCTACACCCAGGCTCCTAACGACCCCTCCAGAGCATCCTTATGAGGCAGTAGTGGGGCCCTCCCCCAAGGGCCGGGCCACTCCTGGGGCCCACGGGTCTCCCCAAGCCAACACTGGCCAGTGCAGGCAGTCTCAGCAAGGCCCTCGGTGTGGCAAGCATAGGAGATGCGTTACCTCACCGTCCCCACTCTCCGTAAGACACCAGGCTGGGCACTGCTCCAGGTTCTAGCCTGCCTTCCCTTGGCACCAGGGCCACCACGGGAGGTGTGAGCCAGCCCAGATGGCAGCCACCAAAGGCCTGCTGACCCCAGAACCGCATCTTTGTTCCATAGCTTGCGATTGTCTTTTGTAGAGTAGAATTCTGCCCAAAGCCCTGAGCACCTGCTGGAATTAGAGCTTTATGCACGACACAGAAGATCATAAGCAGAGGACCTGGTCAGGTCACCAATGTGATGAGTTTTAATGGGGCTCAGAGTTCAGTGCCAGGGTCACCTCTGACCCCTTATCTGTGTGCATGAGAGGTGTGGATGATGTGTAAGCAGGTAAGGGCACCCGGGGTGCAGAACTGTGAAACCAGTGCCCGGTATAGGTAGGGAAGCAGCTCCTGCAGGCCAGGGAGAGCTGACCGGTGCCTGTGTAACCTCGCAGGGCCCCTGCTGCAGGCCCAGGCCTATGGGGAGAAACACAGGCACCAGCATCAGTGCGCAGGGCTGGGGCAGGCAGAATCTCTCACCATGGTGGGTGGGGTAGTTGCCACAGAGGCCAAATCCACTTTCTGTCACTAGTAGCCAACTCAGTTTTAAAACCAACCTTTAAAACTTTCATTATGTGTGAATTTCAGTCATTCACAGCACCCCTTCACCTGAGGGCTTCAATGCCTATTCATTCCCGCCTCATTAGACCACTTTGGTGAAATTCAGATTTTCCTACAGATAAAAGATGCAGGGATTTCTTTTGTCATGAGACATTTTAAAGCCACATTTTCTGAAAGGCAATGTTATTTTGTATCCATATTAGTTTTTTCCAGAATACATTAATATTTTCTTCTCTTCCTTTCAAGATACATTTTGCATGGTAGAAATAAGACCCCATTCTCAAAGCCTACAAAAACAAATGAACATAAGATTATTGATCATGTGCATTTCTATGTATGAGAAACCATTAACTCAGTAGAAGCTGAGTATTCCTGGTAACCCCAAATCCTGAAGAGTGAATTAAAATTTGGAACTTTTTGATCAGAACCTCAGTGTCCCAAGTGGAAAGTGCCACACTCACTCATGCCACAGTTTGTGGACAAAGCACAGATGCACTAAAGATACTGCACAAAATATCTCCAGGCCACGTATCTACGCACACGGGAAGCACTGATCAGTCTCATGCTTATGCTTTGCGACACTCCGGGACAGCTCATTACGTTTATAAGAACATTCTAAACAACAGAACCGACATCCAAAGCACTGCTGGATCCAAACACTGCAGCTACAAAGTCTTCTTCCTGTCTTCTACCTATTGGGTCAACTGTGACAGCCTCTGTGCCAGCAGAAAGCAGGTGGACAGTGACAGTGAAGGAGCATGGGAGTAGCCATTGGTCTCAGCCCACCACCACTGAGGTCACTGTCAAAGCCACCATTGGCTCTGGGGCAGGGGGTGCTTGGCTGTCAGCTGGGGGTGTGCCCAGGGCACACCTTTCTCCAGCATCCTGGCTGCGGGGAATTGCAGAGCACGGTGTGTTCCCTCTTTCTGCCTTCCCTTGCAAAGCCCCACAGCAGCCTGGGCGCAGGGACTTGGGGGACGTCCCCAGATGCTCTCCCTTAATCCACAGCCCACATCCTCTCTGGATCTGACAGCCTCACCCTGAACCCCACTCTGCACACAGAGGCAGACCTTAGATTTCCCAGGAAAGGCATTCTGCAAAGCTCCTTGGCTCCTCTGTGTGCTCGGCCAGCTGTAGCCGGCACACACTCTGTTACTAGGCAACCACAGCATCCGGGGAAAACACATCGGGTCTATAGGACCAGCGCCCCAGCCTTGCACACTAACAGAACCACACGCGATTGTAAAACACTATTTTGTGCTCTTTGGAGGAAGCTACACTCGAAGGCTCCCTTTCCACATATTTGAAAATTGGAGGAAAGAGTGAGGAACGTGTCGCATGGATGAGTGTGCATCTCAATGTATATTGAGCACTTTGTTTTAAAATAGGATATAAAATAGTTCCAGAGGTAGAATCATTAAGCTCGCTCACTTGCCCTACCTTATGTTTAGTAAGTGTGGTATCAAACTGATAAAAATTGAAAAATTATTAATACAAATTGTTGTTACTATACGGTTTATTTATGTGTTTATTGGTCAAGATTAGTGAGCGCAGCACCCGTGTTCCCAAGAGAACCAAGTGTGGGCGTGCTGCGGAGGCTCTCTCCCCACCCAACCCAGAGTCTGTCCACCCCAGAGATTCTCCTCCGGAGGCGCACTCAGGCGCACCCTTTCCCTCCGCACCTGCCCCACCGGGCACAGCCATCTGTGGCGTTATTCCTCCTAGCTGCAGCGTGGCTCCTGGCGGGCGTGCGCGGCGAGCTCTCCACCCTAACGGAGCCTCTTGGCCTCTTGTCCACGGCTATCCACGAGATTCCTTCATGGCCTCCCTGCCCAACGACCAGTTAATGACCTACTAAAATTCCACAGCTCCTCCATCTTCCTAGTGTTATAATTTTGAGCAAGTTGGGCACCCAGAAAGCACTTTTTGAGCTCAAGTGAATGGAATTCCTGTGGCTTAAGCTCCGAGACGCTCCGCAGTGCACGAGCGTGCGAATCACCACCCGCGGTCTGGTATCCGGCACTCTTGCATTATGAGGGAAGCGTGAATGTGAAATAACATTTATAGAAATGTTTGCCAGCCCAAATTTAGGGATTCATTATCTTAACTATCTGGGGCATTTATGGAAAGCCATCATCGTCGCAATCAGGATAATTAAATAATTTCCCTTTGTATAAAATGAAAGAAGAAATGTTTTGTAAAGATTAAAAAGATAAAGCGAATATAATCACAGAATATTAGGCCACAACACTTCCTCAAACAAATAAAGGAGCCCTCGTGACAAGCAGCAGCTCTTGGTTGGCATCTACAGGGAAGGTCCAGGGAGGCAAAGGCGTGGATGTGTCCCTCTTTCCTGGACCTAATCCCTCAGGGAAGATAGGAACACCGTGGCCAGAAGGTGCAGAGGAAATGGAAGTCAGAAGGTGGGAGGGATCATGTGCCGAGAGAGCTGCCTGAGGAACGGCCACAAGGCTGAGGGCCGAGGGGGCAGGTGAAGGACTGTGTGAAATCTGAAGTGGACGCGTGGGCAGATTTGGTAGCGCAAAGAGGAGGGAGACTCCCGCCTGGAGCAGAGGAGAGAGAAAGGTTAACACAGGCGAATGGGTTGTTGGGGCCGAGGAGCGCCCTGGGCGAGGTGAAGAAGACCTGTGGGATGCAGTCCGTGCTGAGCAGTGGCCAGCATCAGCGTGACGTGTCTACTAATGGGAGGAAAGTAGTTCTTCATCTGTTAAGAATGATTCACGGCAAAGGGGAAGAGCCAGAAGCTTCCGATCAATCGGCAGATGAGGTCAGAGGTCGCCGCCAGGACGCTCCTCCTGTCAGCAGTAGCAGCCAGCACCTCTGATGGGGTCACTCAGTGCTAATCTCATACCACGTAACATGGGGCCACTTCTGCATGTGGCCTCAGTTTAGTGTCACTCCGTTTCAGGGGTGAATACTGGTGCTCCCAAATGCACCACATGGCAAGGGTGACAAGGACACCTGACACTCTGGGGAGACGGAAAGCAAATGTGGCTGTGACACACTTTCTATGCTGTTAACGCAAAGCCGTGTGGCCATGTAAAACTCATGTTGGGGTGCCACGTGTGGATTTTTAGCTGGTCCTGGTGGTGGACGTCCGTGATCCCTGTACCTCAGGAGAACAAGGAGGATCACCAGATTGAGCCAACCTGGGCAACTTAGCAAGGCAGTGCCTCAAAATTGGGTAGACAAACTTCCGTCTGGGTCAGAACCCAAGATGGCGGTGCCCTTGTTGAGACCTGCCTGCTGTCACAGCCTCTGTTCCCAACTGAGTCCTTGTCTCCATGTCGAAAGTGCTGTTCCTTTGGGAACCACAGCCAAAGAAGAGATGGAGCAGGTCTGGAATAAGAACATGTCCTGTATCTCCCCATGTCACTGTCTACGGTTGGCCTCCTCCCACGGTGATGTCCATTTGCCATCGCGGCCCTGGTATGGCTTTGAGTGGACGTTTCTCTATGGTACACCAGCCCTGCTGCTCCCTGGGAACTTGGAGTCTTGCTTGGGATTTGTGAGGTCTTTGTGTCTGGAGCCAGCACTGGTCTACTCCACTAAGTCTCATCTTCCGGCTCATGTATCACACCTGGGATTGGAATGGTCACTTGGTGTGGACCTGAAGACTGCCCAGATCTACCAGTCTGCGGTGGCATGTTGGTTCTGACTGTGTTGCCTGCTGCACACTGGCAGCCATGGGAGGAGCTGCTGTGCCAGCATCACCTTCCCACAGACTAGTTGGCCCAGACGGCTCTGTCTTCCTGTTCCTTGCTCTCACCCCAGCCAACAAAGTTGCCTGACTTCTTTGGGTCCTTCTGTGTTTGCAGAGGATCCCCCTTAGCTCAGCAGATGGGCTTGTAGAACCACAGTAGTAGAAAGGGTCCATTCTATTGTTTCTCATGATAGAGTGGCTGTAAAAATGCCCTTTGCCTGCCCACAGTGTGTTGCCAACTCTGGGCCTGAGAGCCGGTTCTCTGTCCACACCGGGCTTTGATTTGTGCTGAGGGTAAGCTTTTGGCTCCTTCTTCCTGACACAGTGGGATTAGTGTCAGCTCTGTGGCTTGTGCCATGGAGGCTGGGGTGAGGCTTGGTGGTTGCTGGCTTAAAGGACAGCTCTGTCCATTTGTCAGAGCCCAAGGTCTTCAGCACCCACACAGTGTGGCTGCAAGAAGAGAGTTGGGGATGGAAGGAAATTGTCTTGGCCCAGCTAGAAGAGACAAAGGGATGACTGGTTTGCAGAGCAGGTGCTGTAGGAAGAAGAGACGTGGCTTCTGATGGAAGAAGAAGATCCAGAAAACATTCATTAACTATTTTAGTGGCTGGTTGGTTTTTTGTTTTGTCTCGTTTTTGCATTTATGGAGTAGGGAACCCTTCTAATATCATACTTTCTAATCCAAGTTCATGTACATCTTTTCTGAAACAATTAAAATACTCACTAAAAAACTGGGTAGATAGACAGATAATAACTGACAGGTAGACAGACAGAAAGATAATAGATAATAGATGACAGACAGATAGGTAATAGATAGATAGATTATAACTGACAAACAGATAATAGATGGCAGACAGATAGATAATAGATGACAGATGGACAGATGGTAGATGGTAGACAGATAATCAATACATGATAGATAGATAGATAGACAGACAGACAGACAGACAGACAGACAGATGACGGACAAAAGGTACAAACTGTGAACTCTACATTCAGGTCTAGAGTGACCCAGCCCCTGCGCATCATTTTCCGCAGCCCACAGACTGGGTGCCTTTCTTCACACATGGGCAGGTGCTTCTCTCTCACTGTGTGGGAGCTCTTTTCCTACCCAGTACAGTGCTTTTGCCCCAGAGCCCTGGACTACTGTCATGAGGAGAGGTGCCCACTGTCACAGACTGGGTCTGTAGACAGTAATTTTACAAAGATCCTCATAATGCTAATTTTTCTGTAATGGAAAAAGTGTTCATGGTTTTCTTTGATAAACTTCATTAAGAAAAGCTATACAAGGCCAAAATCAAGCCCACTATAGTATGTGTCACTCTGAGTCGATAGCTTCTTAAGAGGAATGTTTACCATAGAAGTTCCTACCAAGAGCATGATGGATTCATGTTAATGTCCCCAGGTACCATTTTGCACCAAGCATCACAGAATTTTGTCAGAGATGGAGTTGACTCATTGACGCATGTGAGTTTTGGAAGAGATGAAAAAGAAAGGAAGCAAAGACGCAGGAGGATGGATAGCTAAGCCTTTCCCGCACCTGGACACTGATGTATTTGCACCAGTGCCCGTGTGCAGTGCGCAGAGTCCCCACCATGTGAGAGAGGCGGGCAGGTGCACGCGTGGCTTTGGCAGCCCTTCCTGCCCTCGCGCCCCCAGCACCCCCGGGACCCCTGCCTAGCTTGTTGCTTCCTCCTACATTCTACCCACCTTCATTCTGCTTCTTGTTTATAATTTTGATTTTTCTCTTTTTATATAAATACGCTTTCTTATTTACTTTTTATTGTAAAGAAAGGAAACATAAACCCTAAAAACAATGATATTGAATTTCAATACAAGAGAAGTGGGCCTTTGGTATTCAAGAGACCATGTGATGTTTAACCTTGTGTGTTCACCTTGTCTATCTTAACATTACGACAGACTGAGCATGAAAAGGTAGTGTGAGGATGTGGGCATCATCTAATCCAGTAGAGAAAGCACCTACTTTCCACTATGTTAGAAAACAGTAGTTTCATTTGATATTTTTAGAGAGCGACTTGGCTGGTTTCCAATTTGGGCAGAACATTTAATTTGAAGAATTCTTCCTCTCTGGAATGTTAATTGTCTTTTGAGTCAATACTTTTAGGCGTATACAAGATAACATAAAATTATCTTCAATTTGTTTGGATTCAAACTTGATAAAAGAGTAAAAATAAAAAGTAGTATGCCACGAAATTCTTCATGTGAGGCTTGCTCCTTTGTGTGTGGCTACTGATTTCTAGGTTTTCAGATCTATGCAGAGGTTTCTGCTGCTTTCTTTCGAAAGGTGAACATTCCTCACAGCCCTGGGCCAGAGATTTCATCTCCCCAATCTCTCAGTGAGGCTGCGGACTCCGCAGCCCCCACGTCTGCCGCTGAGAAAGGTGTGATCTGCCCTGTGGCCTCAGGAGTGATGTTGCCTAGAAGGGCAGAACCACGGGGGCTCATGAGGTTCATCCATCCTGTGAAGGGGACACGCACACACAAAACTTTGTCTTCTGCAGGGCGGCTCTTTGGCAGCTAGCAAGCACTGCTCACAACATTTAAATTAAAAAGTATACAATGATTGTTTTTATCAGCTTCTAACATTTTGTCACATCATAAGGGGCATACAGAATATTGGGATTTTTCTAACTTAATATTTTAAATGGCTTGGGGTTATTTAGTGGTGGTTTCATTTTGTGGTTTATTTAGTTTTGTTTGTTTTCCTTCAGGATGATATTTCAAGTGGAAATTAAACCATAACCATGACTGAAATTAATGCCTGTCTTCCAGAGAGGCTGGCATATGTTAGGAAACTGGAAACTGTGGCATAGAACTTAAACGCTGACCCACAACTATTAATGGAATGATTTTTATTTAATTAATCACATCTCTAAAGACAGAATTTGCTTAAAACACAAATTAGTGTTCATGTCTCAGGGACCATTTAATCCTTTCAATCTGGTTAGGAAAAAGGAGGCCCAGTGTACAAGACCCAGGTATTTAGAAACTGAGTGGCCGGGGAGGTGTTTCCCTTGGCAGAGAGCGGGATGGCGCGTGGCGGTGTGTCAGTAAGTGATGGAGGAATTTGGAGCGGGGACACACTGCGTCATCCATAACGCAGCCTTCCGTGGCACCGACCTGCATTTCGCTCTGGGCGCGGGCTGGGTCAGCTGCTGGACTCTCCAGCGGCATGGACTCTGGACAGAGCAGGACATGTCGTGGCTGCAAGGCTCGGAAGGCGCCTGCAAGAAAGAACAGAGAATTCTGTGTGCAGAGCCCACGCACTCTTCTTCAAAAGCAGTTATCAAAAACAGATGGCAGCGTGAGACTCTGGAGGTGAACATCACGCCAAATCTTTGGGCTGGTTTAGAACTCTGGTTTCACGCTGTGCTCCACGCCCTTTCTCCGTGGAGGGGCCTCTGCTCGTGGTCCACAGGGCGGTGGCGGCCACGCGCCCTCTGCGGGTGGTGCAGGCCCTCCCAGGTGTTCGGCTGCATAGCGACCGCGCTGTGACCTGACCCCACCCCCGCAAGCCACCAATGTGGAGACGCGGGAAGAGTCTAGACTGCAAATCACCACCTCGGCGGCGACAAGGGTGCTGCGTCGCGGAGCAGCCTGGTGAGCCGCATCAGGTCCCATACACGCCACAGAAAGGTCCTTTCTTCCCGTGGGTAAATGGTGTAATTTAGATCCATTTTGGGGCCTGTTTTCAAAGCGCACAGAGGAGACCAGGGCTCCGAGGAGAGCTGAATTGAGACTGAGGAGGCACACAGGCTCCCGCGGCAGCGCATCTGCGGCAGCACAATGCGCCCATTGAGGGACCTGCAGGCCGCGCGGAGCCCCGGGAGGCGGCCGGGCAGAGGAAAGGGCGCCGCCGCTGGGAGGGAGGCAGAGGCAGGGGCGCGCCGCCCTGGGGACGCTGCCGCTGCCGGTCCGGGCTTTCCAGAGACCTCGCTTGCAAATTAAGAAAGCTGCTGTCAAAGCCACCACCGCAGCTGAAAGAACTAAGAGGTTTGCGCAAACAAGTATTTGATAATGCATGGAAACACGTGCTTGGTAGA
This sequence comes from Capromys pilorides, assembly GCA_004027915.1. NCBI lineage: Eukaryota > Metazoa > Chordata > Mammalia > Rodentia > Capromyidae > Capromys > Capromys pilorides. Next base: position 13,061 of record PVKN010012931.1, read on the forward strand.
GCGGATTTTATGAAGTTGTGGCACACGTGCACAAGTGGGTGTTCCCTTGATTGTTTCCTCTCAGTGACAGGACAGATGGGAATAAGTCACTCAGCTTCGTCAGTAGCCCAGAGAAGAGCTGTACAGGCAGCAGGAGGGCAGACAGCTACAGTCACAAATGTCCTAGATATCTCGGTTCTCCTATGCTGTGCAGAGATATTTCACCTCTGAGATTTATTTCACAGTTTTGTATTGAGTTTAAAACACTGTCCAGGCACTACCATCCCACCAAACCTCTTTGATCATAATTAGTGTACTGTGTCCTAATGTATGCTTCAAAATTCATAATTTGTTATCCCACGGTACTTCGTGAGCTAGTTTTCCATGAGCGATCTTTTCATAGAAATGTTTTCATGTACTGATTTACTAATTCATTGGCAGAATTATTCAAAGTATTGAAACAAAAATAAGTCACCATATTCAGTAGTTAAATGTCACTTCCTGGGTTAGTTTCTAGAGAATAAATAGGTATTCTAAGATTATAAAGTTGTGATAAAAGAAGTTTCCATGATACTAAACTTAGTTTGATGTGGGGATGTTGCAAGATCTCCATGGTTTACAGTCAGGAGCAGAAATGTCATTGCTCTGACGGGAGAATCTCCAAGCTGCAGCTCAGCACCGCCAGAATACACTTTCAGCTCACGTCCCAGCTCTCCACGCAACTTACAGGTCTTAGTGGATGTGCTAAGCGTGTAGGAGAAATAGGTGGGCTTTCATGGTGCAGTGCTCACGCCATGTCCCCTACTCATCACCCTTTCACGGTGTCATCCATGAAGCCATCGAGGTTTCCACAGCTGTTGAAATGTTTCTAACATTGTATTTTGGAATTATTAGATTAACAGCTGCACACGGAGGGCAGACCTCCGCGGCCTGCCTCCCCAGTCTGGGCTTCTGAATGAAACTTTGAGCAAAGCACATCTGAAACTTGCTCGGCAAGCGGGTGGCCAGGGAGGGCGCCGCAGTCTCCCTAGCCTATGTGCTGCATGGCTTTTTCTGTTTTCTTTAAGTTTACAGATATAATCTGTGCATATGCGATGACTGTGGACATTCTAGGGCTCATCTGCACACAGGCTATATCTTGGTTCCTCTTCTTTTGTTTCTCTATTTCCATCCTCTATTGCAAACTCCTGGCCTTTCCTGTTCTGAAAGCAGGTTTCATTTCATCTCTTTGCTCCTGTTTCTTCCTCCCTCCTGTCCTCTCCTCTGCCCTGCTCCAGGTCCTGGAGCAGCAGCGTCATTCTATTTCACAATGTCCACTGCACATTTATGTTTCATTCACATTTCCAGATTCTCACAGAGCGATAGTACAACGGCTCCACCCCTTTGGCTTCGGTCTGCTGGAACCCTCCGGGGTCCTCCCATGGCTTCTGTCTCCCCAGGCAGAGTGACGCTGCTCTGCAGACCCCAGCATATGGCCCGGGAACCTTTGAGCGTGCTGGGATGTGTGCTTCTCACTGAGGGCATCAAAGTACTCTTCCTGCCCGACTGAGAGCTCTGGGCAGCGCACGCCTGTGGGGAGCATTTGCCCTGGGCCCTGAGGTGTTCTGTGCCTTTTGTGCATAGAAACATGGCTGTGTGCACCCGAGCTCCTTCGCCAACAGTGGGAGGCTGGCAGGACAAACTCCACAAGGCTGGTCTAACATGAGCCAGAGCATTAAAAAATCAGCCTGAGATACATGGCTACCACTGTGTCCTACATACTTTCTCAAAGACGAGGTGAGCTGTGTGTTGTAAGAGCCACAGCTGTCCTGAGGTTACAACCCCCAAGTGCATCCCATTTTAAAGTTATTTCTGCCACTTTGTTTACCAAAATACCCAAATTGCATCCTTTCCCTCAAAAAATACATCATAATCTGAGAACTGTATGAAACGATGTTTTATTTACATGTTATCAATTTTCCTCCTGTATTTTGCACATGTATAATTATTCTAGAAATAAGCATATTATTCTACTTTATCCTTAATTTATGGCTATTGTAAGTTTAAAATATTGAGAAATATGTGGGCTCTGATTCTTCCAGAGCTTCATCTCCTGCACAGTAGGGTGTTAGGCAGTTAACAAATGTCGGGGCCTCAGCTCTAGAGCTATGGTAAATCGCACCGAGGACCTCAATCCCCTGGCACTCCCGGCCTGGCCTGCAGGTGCTGGCCACCTTCACTGGAGGCACTGGAAAGCCTGCACAGAGGCTGTGCGGCATGGAGAGCTGGCCTCTGGGTGCCACGGTGAAGTGTACTCACGTTCTTTACCAGCACAGCAGTGCCCCACTGCTGTCAGTACCACGGACCCTGGCCACGCAGTGGAAAGCTCCTCGTGGTTCCCCGAGTGGGTTTCCTGATGCCTTCCTGTTGACTGGTGTTCTCTAGGGCTGTCCAGGAGCTGTCGAGGTCTGGCCTGTGGCCAGATTCCTGGTGCCCGGGGACCTGGTGCCCTGGACTTTCAGCTGAGCACCTTGGTTGCTCAGGATTTAGCAAGGCCGAGGGAGCTGCCACACCGGGGCCAGCCACGTGTCCACATCCAGTTGGGGCCAACGCAGGTGCCGCTGGCATCAGACTTGGCTCTGGTGCTCATTAGCCCTCCGTCCTTGTGGATGCTGGGCCCAGCCCTGTCCTCCAGCGCATCACAGTAGCTGGCAGCTTTCGGCATGTGGATTCCGTCTCCATCTTGTTTAGGGAGCCTTGGCCTGAGGCGCTCTTCCCAGCTCACATAGAGGAAGCAGCACGGGGGCACCCTTGTCCTCCCGCCACGGCGCACCCCTCCTCCCCCAGGGATTCGCACTCGTCCAGCTGGTGCAGACGCCAGCGCCTCTGCCTGTGCAGCACTCGCTTCCCGCCTGGGCGGCACCTCCCGCCCATAAGTCACCCTGTGTTCTAGGAAGAATCTGGGTTTCCTCCTCTCTCCAGCATCTGATGCCCTCTAACAGGAAAATTATAACATCATACAGGAGACAAGAAGAAAAGGGTCCTCGTGATGCTGAGTGAAAAGAGCAACCTGGGACCAAGCGGCTCCCACTTAGGCTTCGTACTCTCTGTCTAGGGAGCAAGCCAGGAGCAGAACACAGGCCAGGACCCTCACCACCAGGGGCAGTGTGCACTTGTAAGCCACCCCCCCACACACACCTGTGCTTCCTGATGATCCCACGAAGGCTTTTTTTGCTCTGGTTCTCACAGCAAGTCCTGCCCTGAGAAGCTAGAGAGGTAGCACTGGGGGCGTGGCCGCCTCAGGAATCCTCACCCCCAAAATCTGGCACCAAAATTTCCATGATGTTCGATAAACGCTGATGAAGGGCCCCTAGTACAAGCCCAGGGCAGCAGGTGGGCTCCCCTTCAGGAACGCTCCTCTCTGTGGGGCTGCAGGCAGTCAGCACATCTGAGGAGAGCTGGCTGCTGGCGGGTAGGCTGCAAAGCCGCTAGCCTGTCTGCCCCTGTGCCACCATGGCACCCGCCGAGCACCTCCTCCCTTCGTGGGCACCCCTGGGCTATGCTCTCATCCCTGTGTGCCACTGTGCCTCGTTCACAATGGCCATGCACGCTAAGCCATCTCTGTGATGTGGACTGCATCCCAGAGCCATGCTGGTGCACAGCTAGTATGCGGGGACTTGGATGCATGATAAGTCTTACCACTGTCGTTAATCTCAGGCACACATTGTTTGAACCATCACTTTGTAAAGGTCTGGTTGGCAGAAAATTATTTTCTTACAGAGATCCTGATGGGAAACATCTAATTTACTGTTAACAGACTAACTCCGACCATGCATTTAAATGAATTTATGGTGATGCTCACAGAGACAAACGCCCATTTCTGTAGCTCTCTTTCCTCTGGATCCTGCGGTCACACTCCTCTCTCTTTATTGTTCTCTTGCACACAGCTCCTGCATGCATGTATTGCTTGCATATTCCATGAAGATCACCTCTCTCCAGCTGAGGCACTTGAAGCGCCTCCATGGTTTGCAAGTGCAGCCACTGAAGCTCTCTGGGGGGAGATGGTGGTCATGGTTGTCAGCCTGAGCTAAGCCTAATGGAGAAGCCTGGCTCCACTCGCCTGCCCTGTGCCACCTGGCCCAATGTGCTCTGTTACCCGGACATGGGTGATGCAGACCAAATGCCAAGCAAGGCCCTGGAAGTCACTTTGCCTCTCTTCTCCCTGCCCTGGCTCCCAGAAAGAAATAGGCAGGGGTGCTCTTCCTTTATGCAGTGTGTGGACCTCACTGAAATTGCTGGGGCAGGAGAAGCAGCAGACAGATATATTTTTTATTATTTTCAATAAGAAATAACAATATGATAGTTTCAAAACATGTTAGTAGTACATTCACAATAATTGACAAATTGCATTTTGTCCTCATAGTAGTTATACAGAGCACAGGGTGTAGACGTGATAAATTTTCTAATCTATATTGGAAGGAAGAGAAAAAAAGAAAAAAATTTCTTCTCTTTGTACTAAGAAGAAGTAGTTGTATACATAGTTCAATGTTCCATAATTGCAGTGGCTTGGAGGCTGTTGGTTTAAGCCTCTTACAGCTCATCGTACTAATCTAGCTTGGTGTTTTATGCCCCATAATTAAGCTTTTCTGCTGGGTGATCAAGGGCAAGTTAACACAAGACCTGTATAACAAAACATTCATCTTTTGTATCTTCTAAGGTCAAATCCCCTGAGATTAATTTTGGAACCCTGTATAGTACTTCGTAGAACTGTCGTCAGTGTCAGCCATCAGGACAAGTCATAGCCATTGCTTGACCAGTTTGCTCTCTGTGAAAGCCTGAGAGAATGTTTCTTCTCTAGGTGACTCTCCTTAGACACATTATACTTCATTTATCCCTTTCCTTTGAGATCCCTTAATCTCCTTGAACAGAAAATTTGGGAAACCACTGAGTTAAAGGATGTTACAGCACAGGTTCTCTTATGTCCTGAGTCCTCACTGACCTTAAAGGGCTAGGGTCAAAATGTTGGCTCTCCTCATAGCCCTTCTTTTTCTCCAATTTTTGGTCTGTTAACTTACATTCTCAACCCTCCAGCAGAAAAGCTTCGTGATACTATTACTCTATAACATAGGTAATTGAGCTTAACATCTGTCTTTATGAATATAAACATCTTAGACTTAGCTTGCAATTGGTATTTTCTGTCAATCATTGATATTCTAATAAATCACTTTAGAATCTGATAAAACAATTTACACATTTTTACACAGACATTTAGAAATCCAAGGATGTACAAAATTGTAGCTTGTCAAGCATTTTGCCTCTTACTCTCAATTAATATGCTTTTTTGTTTTTTTTGTTTATCAACCATTTACTGGAGAGCGAGTAGAGCAGTAACTGAGTTTACATTAGAAGCAGTACACATCTAAAAGACCAGAATGACAGGCATTACTAGCATAGTTCTAGTGTTGCACACTGCTATCATAAATGTGAAAAACCTTTTGGAAGTTCTTAGGACCAATGTCTAATTCATCCTTTGTACATAAATGCATGATTTTGCTCCTGCTATGTTTCCTCTCTTTTCTGCTTCCAATCACTTTGTTGTTTAATCCATAATTTTTTTATTTCCATTCATCTGTGTTATGCCTTTCCATTTTTGTTTCTTCTTTAGATTTCTTATACTAGGCAGACTATATGATATTTACACATGTAGGTCTGGTTTATTTCACTTATGAGTATATGTTCAATATACATCCATTTATATAAGAAGTCTTCCAGTTTATCATTCTTTATAGATGAGTAATATTCCATTGTATAAAAACATCACATCTTTTTCAACCATTCTTCAAATTAGGGCATTTTGGTTGTTTCCAAGATTTGGCTATAACAAATTGGGCTGCTATAAACATAGGTGCACAGATATTGCTATGGTATGATGTTTTCAGTTCTTCAGGGAAAATTCCCAGTAGAAAGATAACTGGATTGAATGGGATTTCCAGTTCTAGTTTTTTAAAGAGCCTCCACACTGTTTTCCATAATGATTGCACCAATCTGCATTCCTACCAGCAGTGGGGAAGGTTTCCTTTTTCCCCACAGCCTCTCCAACATTTGTTGTTGATTGATTTCTTTATGATAGCCATTCGTTGTGGGATGAGATGGTATCTAAATGTTGTTTTAATTTGCATTTCATGGATGGCTACTGATGTGGAGCATTTCTTCATGTATTTATAGACTTCCTGAATTTCTTTCTCTGAGAAGTGTGTTTTCATTTTGGATACCCATTTTTGGATTGGATCTTTGACTTTTGGGACCCTAATGGTTTTTAGTTCTTTATAAACTCTAGATAGAAGACCTTTGTCTGAATATTTATTAGTTAAAATCTTTTTGAAAATGGTGGGTTGTCTTTTCATTCTGTTGGTAATTTCTTTCAATGTGCAAAAACTTCTTAGCTGGAGGAGGTCTCATTTGTTGATGATTTCAAGTGTTAAACATGCATTTTGATTTTTGTCCATGAACTTTTTGCCTACTCTGATGTCTTCAAGGTTTTCTCCTGCTTTCTCTTCTAGGAGATTTAATGTTTCTCTTTGGATATTTAGATCTTTAATCCATTTAGACTTTAGTTTAGTGCATGGTGATAGACTTGGATCAAGGTTTAGTTTTCGACATGTGGAGAGCCAGTTTTTCCAGCACCATTTGTTAAAGAGGCTATCTTTCTTCCAGTAAGCTCATTTGGCCCCTTTGTCGAAGATAAGGTGGCTGAGTGTGTTTGCATTTCCTTCTGCATCTTCTAATCTGTTCCATTGATCCTCAGGTCTATTTTTTTTTTTTTTGCCAAAACTATGCTGATTTTATTACTGTGGCTTTATAGTGTAACTTTAGGTCAGGAATTGTAATGCCTCCTGCCTTACCTTTGTTGCCCAGAATTGTCTTTGCAATTCTGGGTCTTTTTTGGTTTCAAATAAATTTTAGGAATTATTTCTCCAGGTCTGTGAGGTATGTTGATGGTGTTTTCATAGGAATTGCATTAAATCTGTATAACAATTTAGGGAGTATGACCATCTTCACAACATTGGTTCTTCCTATCCAGGTGCAGGGAATATCTTTCCATTTTCTGAAATCTTCTAGATTCTCTTTTTTCAGAGTACTGTAGTTTTCATTGAAAAGGTCTTTTTCTTCCTTAGATAGGTTAATTCCTAGGTATTTCATTTTCTTCAGTGCTATCATATAAGGTACTGTTTCTCTGATTTCTCTCTCAGTGTGTTTGTTATCTGTATAGAGGAATGCTATTGTCTTTTGTGTGCTGACTTTGTAAC
>PVKN010012932.1:0-20322 GCA_004027915.1 Capromys pilorides
CCATAGATGAAAAGTGGATTCTGCTACAAACCTTCTATAACAGTTAAAGATATTAGAATGACTATGCTGGATATTGACCGAGCTTAAACTTTTATCCTCTCCTGGTGGTTATGAAAAATAGCATAACCACTTGAGAAAATCATGTGCCATTCTCTAAAAGCCATTGCATGCAGAGCCTTCCATTTCTAGACATTTTTTCAAGAGCAAAGCTAGTATGTGTTCATACAAAGGATTATGTGCGAATGCTCATAGCAGCTGCATTTGTGAGACTCTCAAACCTGAAATAGCTCAAACGTCTATCAGTAAGCCAAGGGCTGGACAAACTGTGTCATGTTCATGCCATGGGATACTACTCTGTAACTTCGAAAAAGGAAAACTCTTACACAGGCCAAGCTCGGAATAATAAAGCTGAGTGAAGGAATATGGATTAACATGTTACAGGATTATCATCAGAAGTCCTAAAAGAGGGTGAAGTGGTCTGTGGGGACAGGAAGCAAGCGGGTCACTGATCACCTGGGAATGCGGAGTCTTGAAAAGAGCAGGAATGGAGACTGCAGGGACTTCATCATATCATGTCCAGGCTTCCATCTGGAGGTCCCCCAAAGCCTCACTGACTAATCGGGAGGAACTTTGGGAGGGGGCTGGATCTTTGCTGCGTGATAGTCTATGGATTGGTTTGGCCTTCTTATGCTCTTGGAAGATTGACTTACTGAAGAGGAAAGAGTCCACTTGCACCAGCGAATGGGCTTGTGTCCTGGGCGAAGTCCTGCTACCTCCTGCCCGCCATGCCATGGACTGTTTCCCGTTGCCATGCACGTCTACCACAGTGCTCCGCCTTGCAGGCAGCTGACTGTGGATGGAAACCGCCACAGACTGTGAGCAAAATAGACCTTCTCTCCTTTCACTTAAAGGTGTAGAGGATTTTGTCCTAACAACAGGAAAGAACTAAGACAAATGTAGAGCGATGCTCTTTTTACCTACTTATGATAATCATTTTGCGGGTATATGTACACCTGTGCCTAAAATGATCCAGTTTCACATTTTAAATCTGAGTATTTCATTACAACAGTTGTTTTGCACAACAACTATTAAAATATTAAATAAATAATTTTTATACATCACTGGCTCACACGTCATCCTGTTGTGTACTACTTTCACAGAACCATGTTGTTATCTGCATCAGAATTCCAGGACTCCGAAAGGTGGATAAGACAGACTGTTTAGTAACTCCAGCTTTGCCAACCATACCACGTCAGGGAGGTTGGGTTGATAGGATGTTCCTCTCTTCTAAGAAGGTGAAAAACTTTCTATTTTGTAGAAGGATTTTCCTTAGACAGAGAAAATGGAGTTTTGGAAAGCAGCGAAATAGCATCAGGGGGACCAAAGCTTTGGCTTAGCTGCACCTGGGTTCTTGCCTCCCTTTGGCCCTAAGCCCAAGAAAGTCATTTTCTATCCTGTCTGGGTAACATGTGAAAAATGTGGAGCTTAAATTTAATCCACAAGGCTACTTGTGTGACTGTCATTCTGTCCAACTTATAGCTGCATGCAGGAGGGCTGAGGTGCCTGCAAGTTCACCCCCAGATGATTGTACCAGGTAATGAAAGAAGAGCTCGAAGGCTTTAAATAAAAAATCTAATAAAGCCAATTCAAATTTAGAAACAGAATAATTACAGTGAAATTCTATGGTGACATAGGAAGAGTTGAATAAAAGATTTGCTAATCTCTTTCTCCGTTTTTATAAAGAGTTTGAAAAGCACATCTTCTCATCCAGGAATGGCGCCAGGTTTCTGTCTTGAGTGAGTTTTTCTCTCTCTCTCTCTCTTCTTTCTTATAACATTTAGTACAGAAGTTAATTCTGTAGGAGCCCCACCCCACGCTGAAGAACTGGGGCCCCTCCATCGATGACAGGCTGCATCCTCCAGAGCTTCTGGGACACCACTGAGATCTTTCTTCACGTAAAACCCATTCTTGAAATGTCCAGAAAAGCTTAAAACAACTGGCAAATCTTCAGACCTAAACTAGAACCTAAACCCAGCATACCCGATGCTGCTTCCAACAGGTGGAGGCCAATCTGCAGCCAGCGAGGTCAGCCATGGTGTCCCACTGGAAAGGACTTAGGTCCCTCCAGACAGCAATTGAGGATAACCATCAGAATTCCTAGTCCTTTCAGATTGTGGAACATGCTCTGGTGGTCTCCTGGGCATCTGTAATCTCTATGAGGGCACCAGGCACCTAGGGCTACCTGGAGATGCTTACAGGATCAAATCAGAGCGCTTTACTCCACGTTTCCTTCTATCGACCTTGTAGAATTTGCTCCTTCTCCAAGAAGGGTGAATGCTTGCTACATCTCAAAAGCTAAACAGGTGGTAGGGAGCTTCCATCTATCAGTCCCTTCATATATTTGCTATTTACAAAACCTGTACTTGGACTCCGTATTCTTTGGGTATTTCCAAAAGACCGGGAGCATCCCATACCTAGCAAGTCAATCATGTTGACTGTGAATGAACTTGATGCATCATTTCCAGAAATTCAGCCTTGTCTGGGGAAGCAATCAGAATTCTGTAGCTACAACGGGGCGAGGGTCCTTCGAGAAAGGAGCGATTCTGAGGTTTCCTCCGTCTTGCTGCACAAAAACAAACCTGCTCTGTTTCCTGGTTGTCTGTGTTCTTGCCCTTTTTCCTCAGCAGATTCTGCTTCTTTTTGAGTAGCTCAATAATAATCTTACTCATTATAGTAACTTCCATTTTAAAAATTATTTGTTTATTTATGTGGTGCAGGATCTCACAACACAGCTCCGACTTGGGGTATCTTCCTGTCACAGCCTCCCCAGCACTGGGATTGCAGGCCTGTGCCACCACACCCGGTTTTGGGTCCAGCACGGTCTGTGGTATGGGGGATCAAACTTGGAACTTTGCGCTTCCCAGGCAGGTGCTTGGACCACTGAACTAGCTCCTCAGCCCTATGGTAACTTCAAATGTTGCGTCCTCACCGTGTTCCCTGCACTCATATTTAGGTGACATTAAAATTCACTCTTTATCTATCTGTGTACATCTTACCATTTTCTATTGTGTTTTGTTTTTTGTTTGTTTGTTTGTGTCTTCTTTTCCTTTGTTTAACAGCAGTTATTATACACCAGGAGATCCAAAGCCAGAAGCTTGAGTTTAAATGGAGCCCTGTCCGTGTCTGGCAAAATTACCTTCAAAAGTGCATCAGTTACTCTCCTATCACCGGCACAAAGGTCTTGATACAATTGAAAAGCAAAGGGTTTGTTTTGGCTCATGATTTGCAGGCAGTTCAGTCCCTGGTGAGCTGGTGCCAAGAAAGAATCAACGTGGTAGAAGGGGCTGCCAGAGGACAGCTGGGTGCCTCACAGGGACAAGGAAGCGGGGAGCATGGGCGAGGGGTTGCACCTGCCAAAGGATGATTGTGATACACCCTCCTCAGCCAGGCCCTGGCCCCCACCAGCATGCTCCACTGCACTCATCAGTGGATTAACCCACCAACCAGTATAGCACCCCCATAGTCTAATCCCCTTTGAAAAGCCCCACCACTGAACATGTGAGTCTCTAGGGGGCCAGGTGAGATCGAAATCTCACCACAAAAGTTCCCTAACATCCTTGTTGCTCTCCTTCATCTACAACACGGAGACAGAAGTCCTTCGTCATAGGGGTGGTTTGGAGTTAGTGACTTGATGGCTTGAAACTGTTCAGAAAGCCACACATGTGGAAACAGTATCTCCATTGGCTGGCACCAGGATTATTGCTGCTACTGGTACTGTAGGCCAGACGGCAAGAGCTCGAGGATGTGTAAGCGAATTATGGTGAGCCTAACAGATGATGCAGTAAAGGTGAGGTGTAAAGTTTCACTCAAGGCAAGAATAGGGAAATAACTAGGGGGTGGATAAAGAATTAGAATGCGTTATATGACTTTGTCATTTCACATGAAATCTCAATATATTTCAAAACAGTCCATGAAAACAGCACAGCACTAGATCAGAATTTCTGATCTTTAAAATGATGTGTCTGAGATAACCAGCTGGCGTGCTTGTGCATGCACACGCTCACGTGCACACACACACACACATACACACGCATGTGCACATTTCAGACTGTACCTATATGTGCAGTGACTCGTTCTTGGGGGGACCCAGGGACAGCTGGACAGAGGATGTCACCCTGAAGCACATTCCATGCTCAGGAAGGAAGGATGGGCATCACACAGGAGCAGCTGGAAGAGGCATTTGTACTAAAGGAAAGAGTAGGCTCCACCTGTAGAGAGAATAGAATGGGAGCAGCTCATTCCTTTTCTCAGGCTAACAGGTAGTGCAGCTGCCCCGTAGCTCTGCCCTTTCTCCAGGGATGTGCGGTGGCAGGCCAGGAGGGGGTACCTGAGCCTCGAAGGCAGAGCTCCCAGCACCCCGGGGCTGACCACCTCGCAGAATTTCTCTGCTTCTCGATCCAGGCCTGAAAGTGGAGCGGCTCTGCCAGCAGCATTTATTGGAGCCTGCTTCCCCCTCACAGAATGGAATCGTATTCATTAGGAGCGATACTGCCAGGCGATTGATAGCAACTTTGTTCTGCAAAGCTGAAGGTGCTTTTTGTGGATGTGATTTTGCTGTACGTCCAAGGATGTTATTGGAGATTGTGCAGGTGCTCAGAGCTCCCATGGCCAGGGCACTTTGGTCTGCTTGCTGGCCTTTCAGGACTCCACAGGGCATGAGGTACACTGGGGAGGCCCAGAGAGAAGCCCCCCACTGTGTCCCTGCACCAAGGCGCTTTGAACGTGGAGACAGGAAATGACAATCCAGGGATTCTGCCCATCCAGAGGCCTCTGATTGTTTTAAAATGCGAATGTTGTTCCCATAGACGACACTGCATAGGGCTGGTGTATAAATAAGGCACCACAATGAATTTTAACTGCGTTTAAGTAGGCATTGCTCTTACCAGAGATGCGGGAAAGAAAGTAGGACTGAAATCATTATAAAAAGATATGGATCTGGAGATAAGACCTAATTTAAAACAGATTTTGGTAACTACCTGGTGTAAATTGAAATTTGGTCTCCCTGCTAATATTATCAAATATCTTCAAAAAGAAACGCTGACTTAGCCTTGGTTGTCACTGCATAGAGATAAGCTCCTCCCCCACAGGCCCCGAAGCAGCCTTGGATGCCCTTGGCGTGCGGCGAGCAGCTGGACCGGCAGCAGCAGCGCAGCCACACCCTGGCAGGGGGTCTGCAAGGGGCAGTTGTGGGAAGTGGCATCGTGCCAGAGCTGTTCACGGATGTCAGCAAGCAGTGTAACACGGACGTGTTTTATGTTTTCAAATATCCCTAGGAAAGTTTGTGTGTGTGTGTGTGTGTGTGTGTGTGTGTGTGTGTATGTGTGTGTGTGTGTGTGTGTGTGTGCTGATCTTGCTTTTAAAAAAAATCATAATTTCATAGGTTAAGTATAAAAAAATCTGGAGATCACTAGGGTTTTAATAAAATTGACCTTTATTGTAAAATCTGCTCGAAAGCAGTAAACTATGGCCATTGCTGGGCACGTCCTAGGCAGATGCCCTGGGCTTGCTCCAGAGCTTTCTCCAGCCAGACTCTGGTAGGGCGAGGCCATGCTTTGGGCTGGATGGAGCAGGCAGAGCCCCGGACCCTCTTCCCACATCCGCCCAGCTGCCAGGCAGCCTCTCGCTCCCCAGGACAACTCCGCTAACTTCTCTGAGTGTTTTGTCTGTTCTTCCTGGCTCTATCGATGTGTGCATACAGACCCAAGCCAGAGGTCAAAAGTCTCTGAAGAATTCCGGGCTCCCACGTCTGACAGTATTTTCTTTCTGTATAGATGGACGTTAGGATTGCTTTTTATTACTAATCATAGACTAGCAAACTGTAGAGGTTAGTCTAGTATTGTAAGTGCTTTCGTGCAGCATCTCACTTTGCATTTTTTTTTTTCTCTGTGCTCATGTTGACAATTGAAATGAGTGCTCTATTGTATAAAAGGTCCCTCGTGTACATAATCTCACTTAATGTGCTGATCAATGCCAGGACGTAGTTGTGACTATAGTCTCTGTTTTACCAAAGTAGTAACTTCAGAGAGGTGATAATAGCCATCCAAGGTGGGCTGCGAAGTGCTGGCCCCTCCCTGGCTACTCCACCCACATTTTCCTTTGTTGTGCAATTACCTATGACCCAAATCACTATACTTATTGTTCCTTGAGGTCTAAATTCCTGTCTGGTCCCTTCTGGTGTTCTAAACATAATGCGACTTGGCGCCTCACACAAAGCATGGCTGTTTCAAAACTGTTGGTGAAGGGCTGCAGAATTTAGAACCTCTCGTATATTCTTTTATAGCTCGGACATGGAAGACGTCTTGGGAGAGGCAAGCACTATGTTTAACTGTCATCTAAATAAAACGGAAAATATAGCTTTGACTGAAAGAAATGATGTGTTCTAAAGGAATAAAATTAAAACAGGATTTTAGCAGCTATTATCCAGTAGACTTGGAAATAAAGAAGAACCCTGCTCGAAGGAGTAAATACCTTTGAACTTTCAGGCACTGTGTAATAAATACAATGGTAGAAACTGAGAATCTCCATCCCACTGAAGGAAGAGAAGTTCTTGAGGAAAAAAATAGTTGTAATGCAACAGGGACCAGTATTAATGACCAGGTTATATAGGACAGGAATCAAGTGGTATTAATTATGACCTGTATTAATTAATCCAAAGTGAATATTTGCTTTCCACTTCTATTTCATTACATTTATAGTATACTAAGCAGGTGGATAATTCATGGATTTTCTTGAAGATGTTTGTCTTTGTATTAACCTAGCCTCAGTATTGAAGGAGGAGTAGGTATTGAAGATTAGATGGCTTATCTGGAGACTAATGACCTCTTTATCTTTAACAAGGTATTTTGTCTTTGTTACCCAGCCTCAGAAACTCCAGAGGGAGGAATTCCTGAACACACTCTATGATGTCCAGTGGGGCCATGGCCACCACAGATGAGACCTAACTCAGGCTTGTGAGGTAGTAGGTAGTATTTTGGGAAGTTCACCTGGTAGAAGCAAAGAACCTCACATTTTGCATCATTTATTCAATAATCCCAAGCCCATTCCCAGCTGAATGCTGGATGGTGAAGAGAGTTCAACTTGGTTCAACTAACTCCTGGTTGTGGACCAACATGGTGTGGGTGGGGACTCAGCTGCTTGATAGTGTTCGATTATATTCTTGAAGATCTGATAGGATAGTGCACCCTGCAATGCTAGGTATGTTCCCAGGATCAGATGTGGGACCCAGGCCCCCAGAGAATTCATTCCATTTGTTTCCTATAATATACAATCTATATGAGATAGATGCATCCAGATGGAGGGGCCATCGCAAAATAGTTGCTCATTGTGTATTATGCAGATACGGAGACATCAATATTTCTAATGAGTACTTTTCTGTGCAAATGCTTGTTTAACTATACAAATGTCATGAGAGATACTTTCAGTCTTATTTTAGCTACTTTTTACTCATTGCTGGGACAAATACCCGACACTCAAAGTGAAGGAAGGAAAGGTTTATTTAGTTCACAGTTTGTGGAAGTTTTAGTTCATACTCTGCTGGCTCCAGAGCTCCTCCAAAGTGGCATGGCTGCAAAGAACAAGCTCCTCCAAAGACTAGGACTTCTCCAAGGAAGTGGGGGCAGGGCTGGGCACACAAAGTCTTCCAATCACATCCCAGGGCAGACCCTCTGCATCCTGCAGGATGGGGCTCCCACAGCCCGGAACCAGCCCAGCCTATTCAGCCAAGCTTCCTTGGGTTGACATAATGTATCAATTACCACAATCCATCCCTTGTCAACTTGGTAACTATACACATACATTTTTAAGCTAATTTTCAATTTCCAGATATATAGACAAGCTGAAACATTTTACAACTTGAATATTATATAACATTAGAACCATGACATGTTGCCCTTCCCCCCCCCAAATACTCATGCGCATTCCTTTATGCAAAAAGCACTTTAGTCCATCTCTAAGAGTTGCCAAAGTCCTAACACTTTAGCAATACTGAAAAGTCCAAGACCCAAGCCTCCAAGATCTAAGGCAAACTCTTAGCTGTGAGCCCCTCTACAAATGAAGTTAAACACTTCCCACATTCCATGGCACAAGATAAGCACTACCATTCCAAAAGGCATACACAGCAGGATACAAACAATTGAGACCAGGGCAAGTCCAAAATCCAGAAGGGCAAACATTAAGTCCTGTAGTTCCATGTGGAACATCCGATGCAACTTGCAATGAGTTGAGAGCTCCAAATGTCTTACATGGCTCCACCCCTATGACACTTCTGCTGGTAGCCCTCATGGCTTTTCTCGCAGGCCTTCTTTGCTCCCTTTTTGCAGCTTTTTTTTAGACCATCTACATTCCTGGCTTTTTTAAGCTTCTGAGGTTTTCTCTGAATAGGCTTCTCACAGCTTCACATATTGCCCTCTCCGGGGCACACTGCCTGGCCTCCCAGGCCTTGTGAAATCTAGGTGGAAGCCTTCTTAACCTCAGAACTCTTGTATTCTGCATGGACCTATGTGGATGATACCAAGGGTTGCTGCCATCCGGAGCAGTAGCCAGGCTTCCTTTACTTTTAGTGGTAGGGGTCAAGTGCCTGGATTGCTGAGCACTCTGACTTGATTCCAAGGAATAAATTTTCTATGCTAGTGCCATCCTACAATCTGGTGTGGCCGCCATCTCCATTCTGGAACATGGGGCTGCTGCTGCCCCTATTCTGGAACATGGGACTCTGTGGCATTCTCCTCAAAGCAAAGTTCCTCACCCTTGCGATTCTGAGGCTACAAAGGGCAAGAGCCTGCTACCTCTTGTGATGCCCTAAGTACATCTCTTTTACTCCCCTGTTCCTTCTCAGCAATGGAGATCCTCTCAGCTCTATTTGCACAGTCCACAGCCTTCCCGGCACGTCCTTCTTGGCCAAACTCACAATATTTTATAGCATTCTTTTCTCTTCATTCTTAACATAAATCTGGCTAAAAGCCCCCAACGACAACCATGCCACTGCCCCAATATTTGGCTGCTTTGAAATTTCTTTTTCAAGATTAATTAGTCCACTGTGCTTAATTTCAGTCTCAGGCAAAGTCTCTGGACAGGAGCAAAATACAGATAAGCCTTCTGCCAGTCCATAACACAAATCATCTGAAGTCCAACAATCAATGCTGTCCCTTTTTCCCAGCAGAAACCTCCTCAACCTGGTCTTTACAGGCAGGCCATCCGTCAGTCTTCTGGTCTGAGTTCTGACCAGAATCTCCTCTATAGAACAGCTGAAGATTTTCCAGCTCTTTGCAAGTAGACGACCTCTCCAAACATTTGCTATGTCTGCTCATAAACTCTTCTTCATACCAGGCCTCAAGCCAGTCTTCTGGTCTGAGTTCTGACCAGAATCTCCCAAACAGAACAGCCGAAGCTTTTCCAGTGCTTTGCTTATAGGCGACATCTCTGAGCCTTTCCTGTCTCTTCTTGTAAGCTATTCCCAAAAGCTTGTAATCTACGTTGTCAGGTATAACCACAGCAACGACCCCACTCCTGGTACCAAATTCTGTCTTAGCTATTTTACTCATAGCTGGGACAAATACCTGATACTCAAAATGAAGAAAGGAAAGGTCTATTTAGCTCACAGTTTATGGAGGTTTTAGTTCATACTCTGCTGGCTCCAGAGCTCCTCCAAAGTGGCATGGCTGCAAAGAACAAGCTCCTCCAAAGACTAAGACTTCTCCAAGGAAGTGGGGCAGGGTTGGGCTCACAAAGTCTTCCAATCACATTCCAGGGCCGGCCCTCCACATCCTGCAGGATGGGGCTCCCACAGCCCGGAACCAGCCCAACCCATCCAGCCAAGCTTCCTCAGATTGACACAATGTATCAACTACCACAGGTCTTTATGGCTTTTACTGACAGTTTAGTGTGTGTCTGTATGTGTGTGTGTTTGAACACAACCTCTTTCATTCCAATAAAATCTTTGTGCTTATCCTTGTCAACATCCTTAAGGACCTCACAGCAAGGACACAGACTTTCATGATGGCAAATTACCTGTCCCTTCTGGAGTTACATATTCTACCTTGGGTTGGAGGCCTTCCACTTCTATTGATCAGCATTGTATATAGGGGTCTCCTGAGCACAGCAAACAAGGCCAAGGGTTCTCTAGAGCCAACAAAATGGACCCCAGATCCCTTTTCCTGACATGGCAGGCAGATCACAGTTTCTTTTCTACTTGCTCCTTGCTTGCTGTGATCCACCAGAGGCATGTTAGGGCTCCGCCCCCCCCCCCTTCTGGAGCCTTTCCACGCACCCTTCCCATGGGCACGCACCACCCTAAAGTCATTTCTTACCTTCTCCATGAAGAGTTCTCTCCCTTAGTCCAGAATTGATTTCTCCATCCTCTCAATTGCAGTAACTCATTATTTTAAATTGTGTTCCATGTCTGATCTTCCCAGCTTGAGTATAAGCCAACCAAGGATGCGAAACACATTAATCTCTGCTTTGAAGCTTCTACAGCTCCCAGGGAAATCCCTAAAAATGGTGGAGCGTAAAGAGTGGTTGAGAATAATAAATGAATTGTCCTTTTCCTGGGGACAACAATGAAGCCGAATTGGTGTCATTTGTGCGAAGCACCAGGGAAGGTTTTCAAAACCATTGCATGCAGAATCTTTTCCTTCTTTTTTGAAGGCATTTGGAAACTAGGAATATGCAGATGATTATGAAGCATATATCTTAGGATAATTGGTTGGAAAGAGTTTTAGGTTTTGAAAACTGTACTTCACAAGGAACAGAAAATCATGTGTCACTCTTTTTGTCATGCGGAATTCCTAGGCGATCTCCACTGATAAGCAAGCTGTCTCCTCCCCCAATGCGTTCACTTGTGAAGGTAACATTTACTGTCTTAACCTCATTTTATGGCCTTTCGTGGGAATGCACTTGGCTTTTTGTTTTTGTTTTCTCAATAACAGTCAGGTTTTTAAATTTATTTTAGTAAGGATCTACTGGACCTACAGGATCTCACTACTTAGATCAGACTCATAGTAATCTGCCTGTGTTCTACCTCCCAAAGAGCTGGGATTACAGGCATGTGTCATTACACCCAGTCTCAATCGCCTTCTCTGTGCACCTCAGGGGCGGGACCGGCCCAGCACACCAAGGATCGAACCCCAGCCACTGCCTAAGCAAGCACTTTAATTCGCTGAGCTATTTGGCCAGCTCCCTATTAACTCTGTCTTAAGGCTACAGCTTTGGATGACTTGTGAATAGAAGAGATTTGAACAATCTGTTCTCATCAGATGTTGTAATATATTTCAGCAGAGAAGTGGGTTGATCATGATCATCGTGATTCTAGCTTCTACTTCTCCTGGGGGCAGAGTAGAGACACAGTTCTCTTTCTGTAAGCTTTGCCATGCCAGCTGTTGTTACTATAATGCCACTGGCTGAAGTGACCTGGTACGGATGAGTGTGCTGGCCGTGGGGGTGGATGTGCAGAAGTACATGAATGTGAGTGCTGCACAGAGAACCAGAACTGAGCCCGTCCAGTGGCAGCAGAGCGTTTGCCAATACCCAGCTGAGCGCTCTCAATCTCAGGAAGAAAATTCTACTTTTCTTCACTGGAATCCTACCTTGTGTCCTGCAAGTGCCCTGTATGAACTCTGTCTTTCTCATGGCTCTGTTTTATATGGAGCAGCACACAGAAGCATGTAGCATCAGGCAACCAGCCAGGTTCTGCTCTTAGTTGGTTCCATCATGTGCTTCTCCCTCCAGGTGACCTCTTCCTCCTCAGGTGGAGCTCCCTGAGCCATTTGTAGGCAGCAGAAGTTGACCAAAGCCCTAGAGTACCTGGAGTCAGAAGGATGTTTGCTGCAGTACCTGAAAGTCATTTTCTTTGTCATTCTATGTGGACAGAATAAAATTCAAGAAATACATTTCCAAATATTACTCCCAAGTGCGTATACATGGCTCACTGCCATCTCAACCACTCATAAGTAGCTAGTAGAGAAATGCAAAGAAGTGATTTAGGAAATTTTTTCAGTACTGGGGATTGAACCTAAGGACTTACCTCTGAGCTAGATCTTCAATTTGGTCGTTCGTTCATTCATTCATTCATTCATTCATTCATTTGAGGTAGGGGCTCATTAACTTGCCCCATGAGGACTTGAACTTGTGATCCTCCTTCCCAGCTTCCCATAGCATGTGCTAGTATTACAAGTATGTGAGAGCTTATAGGAGCTCGAAGGTCTCAGAGGTAAGCACACCCAAGCCTGACATTTTAAAGATGAAAAACTGAAGTCTGAGTTGGTTAATTGATGATCTCCATATCATTTGGTCAGTAAGTGACAGAACCAGGCCCCCCAACTCCTGATCCCATTCTTCTGTTCTACCTCTGGGTCCACATGAGGAGGCACAAGCTTCCGTGAGGAATGCCCTGGTGGTTATTCAGCTTAGACTCAAACAAACACAGGAGCTTTGAGCTCCATCTTGCCTTCCACTCGGCCTGTGGGTCACTGCATGACACTGCCCATGGTGAACTGGGATCTACTCCCCACATCTAACTCACAGGTTGGTCCTAGCCCTTGTCCCTAATGTATTTTTTTAGTGTTTTTTCTTCTTATAAAAAATCAGTTAAAAAAAATAAATCCAGAAGGAAAAAGAAAGAAAGAGAGAGAAAGAAAGAAAAAGAAAGGCACGTAGAAAGGAAAGGAATGAAGGAAGGGAGGAAGAAGAAAAATGCAAGAAGAAAAGAAAAAGAAGATGGGAATGAGGGAAGGAAGGTGGGAAGGATTTTTGTCTTCAGTGGATTCCACTATAGCTTCGCATTTTTTCAAAACAATTTCCACTTTGAGCTTAATTTTAACAAGTCATGACCGTTGCTTCTCCTGGCTTGGGGGATCTTTTCTCCCTCATCCCTCTCTTGCCATTTTGAGTTTGGAATTTCCTGTTAGCAGAGTCCGCTGTTATTTGCGACTGATTTAGAGCGGGTACAGGGAACACTGACTGCGTGGTCCCTTAAGCCTGGGTGACACAAGCACCAGGTAGCTGTGCTTAGAGAATCTGCTCTGTCCTCAAGAGGAGATTCCTGTGGTCAGCAAAGGACCTTGGAACCCACGTGCCTCACCCCAGGGACAAATGCACTGAAGGATTCATTAGTCCTTCCAGTGAATTAATCCAGTGAATTAATCAGCTCTTTTGCATATTATTTGGCACCAAGTTGGAGGAAGATGAAGAGACCAGAAGGGAGTCCTTGCACGGGCAGTGCAAGGTGGCAAGGAAGACCTAAGACCCCGCTTTTCAGCCTGGGCATCAACTGAACCCCTAGTACCAAGCTTACAGACTGTACCCCCTTCCGAGGCCAAATTGCTGCTTTTGAATCCATCTTTCCTATGTGGCCTCAGGAACTGAGCCCAGAGCTTCCCACGGAGCTACACCCCAATCCCTTTGGTTAAAAAATACATTTCACTTTTGCGCTGTAGTCTCCTTCTCCTACTAAGTTTCAGCCTTCCTGCCTCATCTCCTATATTCCAGTCTCTCTTAGCTAAGATCACAGACATGCACCAAAGCCACTGTCTTCCTTCTGTTCATAGATACAAGGGGGAAGCTTTATTTTGACTGTAACCAGTGCTGTCTCAGCAAGATTTTCAGGAATCAGTGATCACAAAGGAGACGAATCGAGGTGTGATAAGTGACAGAATAAAAACTGTGTACGTGTTTCTTGGCGTGTTCCAGAGACTTCTACAAGCACGGCTCCCATTGCAGTCTCGTTAGGGCCTGGGTGTCTGCTCCAGCTCCTGTCATCTGCTGCCGTGGGTCTCCACTTGCTTTTCCTCTGAGGCCTATGCTTAGCTGCTTATGTAGCCTTGAAGCCACCTCTGGGAAGGAAACAAAAAGAATCCAAGATGCTCAGAAAATTGCTCTCTTACATCTAGCTGGCTGTCCCCTCGATTTCCATTGCAGATCAGCGTGGCAGACCCTTGCTCTAGGAGGGCATGTAAATTAGGAGGCCATGTTTTCCCTGTGCAGAGATTATAATTACAAAAACAATTTCAGGGCAGCATTTGCTGTTTACAATGGATCTTCCCAGTCTCTGTTTACAGGATTTGTGAGCACTGCTCTCTGTCCTGGATACCACAGTATCCACTGAGCACAAGGAAAAATGTAGAATTTTGGAACCAAATGGGGACAGCCCAGGGAAAATGCCCGAAGCAGTGTGGGACTGCTGACCTTGCTTATTGATTGATCTTAGTATCACTCAGCCCTGCCTCTGTTGGTCTATTTCCTTCAATTTTCTTTCTTTTTTTTTTTTTTTCTTCTCTCCCTGGTATCCTGTTAAAATCGTCATTTGAGAGACAGGCAGAGGAAGGGAGAAATGTTGCCAAGAGAGAAAAATTTAAACCTGTAGGAATTTTAGAGAGCATCACCCTTAAATCAGAAGATGCTACAAGTGTCACTAATATCTACTAAATTTCTCCCTATGTTCTACATAAGGCAAGACCTCTCTCCCCCCAGAGAAGAACGGAGCCTGGCCATCTTCACCAGCAGACCCATAGACATCATAAAATACGACATCGCAAAGACATGCACGAAAACTGTTCATTCTGGAGAAAAAAATCAGGAAATTGAGCCTGTTCACCAGAGTGGCTGCTGTGGGAAGATGAAAAAAAAAGGGGAAGAATTCACAACAGGCCTGTAGAGATGGAGAGAGAAGGGGAGATTTGTGTATTTCATTTATTCAACAAAGCTTTGTGTTACATGATTTGAGATCTCAGATTTTAACCCTGTAATTTCATGAACAACTGCACAAAATTTCTTATAGAAATTCAAGTCCAGCTATAAGAGTATGGCATCTGTTATTCAGAAATTTATCTGTGAGCCTATCCACCGGTGCATATCCCGCAGCACCTCGTGCATCTACCCCAGCATCCCTCTGAGTGCCCAGTGCGTGCTAGTGAGCCGGCGACCTCAACTCTCAGCCCTGAAACTATTTCATTCCACTCTGTGCATGGATGAGAACAGGGCCACGCTTCAGTTGCTTATCCTCGGCTGGGGAAATAGAAATGCTGGCCACCCAGATGAGAGATCATTTTCCAGTTCTTTCTGCTTGGGTTGTGAATAAGTTCTAATGCCTACTAAAAGCTGACTTGTGTGTGACATCACGGTAGATTACTCCAAAATAAGATACTCACCCAAGACCAACTGGGTGGCCAGGCTCTGACTTCCCTTGCGTTCAGACATAGTCATCTATCAGGTTTACATGGTGACATCAGCAATGGGAAGTTCCCACACCATTAGCAGAGTCATCAGCCCATTCTCACAGCCTGGACAGTGACTTTGGTGGGGAATCTTCTCTACAGATACTCTTCCACACAAGCTCAGCTTAACAAAATTTACCAGTACACTTTACATTTGTTGTGTATATTGAAAACTGGCTTTCGGTTGTATTCCACAGGCTTCTACAATTTTAAGATAATCATTTTCCCACAGTACCTGCCTATTCTTATCTGAGTCTCTACCCTCCTCATTGTTCCTTCTAGAGATGGTATGACTACCACCTGTTAATGGGCCTCTCCTCAAGTCTTTTGATGAGATAATCTTGTGTCCCCAATGGGTCTTGACTCCATTACCTTGGGGAGTGATAGCCACGGCTTAGGGAAATCCAGCTCCAGCTACCATCAAACTTCTATTCATCGCTTGATCCTTTTAGTTAATAATGTTTCCACACCAACACTGTGGTGCCTGCCCCCAAGTTTATGGATGGAGAGCATTCTAAGTAATAAAATGACAGAGGATAAGACTGGCCTTGGGCTGAGGTGGTCTCTTTCTGAGCACAGAAGCCTTCCATCATTGTTCAGGGAGGAGGTAGAGGAATGAGTTGAGAGGACAGGAATTATGAGCCCCATCGTTCTAGTCTGAAAAGGATTCTGAGTTGTCTCAGGGAGCCTTCCTGGGTCCAAGTTCCTGGCTTCTGCACTCACTGTAATTTGGTCCACAGCCTGGGACGGTGCTGTGCTTGTGAGCTCTTTCAGCACCTATGTGGGTGGAGGCCCCTGTGGGGAGAGACCAGGCCCTCATCAATGTCTGAGGAAGGCTGTCTTGGAACTTGATGAGATGGAGCGCTGAGCTGGCCATCATGGCTGTCCATGTTTCTTGTAGAAGAACATGCAGCTGCTTTAGGAGATTGTTTTGTTTTCTAAGCTTAAATTTAGGGCGCCATGTCTGGGGAGTGGAGTCCATCTTTGGCCACATTAGCTGTGACTTGTGGGGCATCTGGGGAATCATGATATGGAAAATAATTATGAGCAGCATGCAGTCCTTTCTGGAGTGGCTCTGGTATCTTTTATGGTGTTTTTCTTGATACCTCTTTGTATCTTAGCTATAAATGAAGCCTTCTGTCCTTCCTGCACTGCAAGTGTCTTGAAAGTTAGAACTCCATGCACATGTAGTATCAAAGTTCCTAAGCCTCTCCATATCTCAGGTTCTAATATGCAATGATGATTTCTGGAGGATTAAGTGATTTGGTATGTGAGAAGCTCCTGTACTAGTGGTATGTGAGTTTGCACTAAGAGACAGTGGAGTAGAGATGGATGATTTACTTCCCATCACTGGAACAAAATCCCTTACACCAGTGGCCTAGAGGTGAGAATGGCTTAATTTGGTTCACATCTTTGTGAGCACATAGTCCATGGTTGGCTGGGTGAAGGGCAGGAAGCCATGTTGGAAGCACATGACAGCAAAGAGTAGCCAGGATGCAGAGAGCGGAGGGAAAGCCAGGGATGAATGAGAAGACACCCCTCCAGGTCATAACCCCAGCAACCCCTTCCAGCCAAGCTTCTTTGCCCACCCTGAGATGTTTGAAGGGCTTTTAGATAGGAACCTGGCCCTGGATTTTGTCTACCTCCATGAGCAATGTGGGGCATGTTTTGGGCACAAACAACATTGCAGAAATGCTGGGCATGGGATGTTCTGTCAGACTGAGAGCTTTTTTTTCTTCCTATTCCTCCAAACAAGAACATAAATTTTTCAGAATATTCATTCTGCCTGTAAAGCACCGGGCCCCAGCTAGCCATATCAGGCAAGTGCATCCCACTCATCAGAGAATGGATTGCAGAACTTAATGAATCCCTACGTCCACTAATGATGTCTGGATGCTGCCAAAGCTATTATCCCTGTCGCCTCTGACGTGTATCTCTTCATATCAGAGTAGCAGCAGTCTGAAGCTCCCACTTCAGTGCATGAGGAGCCTGCTGTGCACATACCTGTGGTCCTGCCCAAGGAGCCTTTCTGGACGGGGCCCAGTGGGTCAGGCATTAGGCAAGCTGCATCTCTGAACACGTAAAGGAACTGAACATGAGCAAAGCTGAAAATTCAGCTCCTCGGTCACACCTGCCACAGGTCACGTGCAACCTAGCCACGAACAGCTAGTGGCTGCTACCCTAAACAGCAGAGCTTTGGAACACACCATAATCGAAAAGGGACAATGGTGTCTGGCACAGCAGGTATCAGGCAAGAATGTTGATCAGCTGCTGAGAGATGAGGTGTGGTCTGTCTCAGGAAAACTCAACCATAGAAATGCAGATTTGCACAAAAGAAACCTTAGGAAAAGATTTCTCTTTCATTGGTTCTACCAGGTTTTAAACAATCAGAAAATTGAATACATGTGAAATAAAATTGAAATTTAAGTTTCTAATGGCATAGTAAGCCATGGGAAACTGTACCACCAGCACACAGTATTGTGTGCTATTAGAAACATTTGCCACATGTTTATGTAAAAGCAGCCAATCAGGACACAAGTTTGCCATCCTCTCCTGGCTGACAGTGTGCCTGTCAGCCAGTGGGGAAGCTCGCCTTGCAGAGCTGTGGGGATGATCCTGACAGAAGACGCCATTCACAGTAGAACATGGGCGCCGGTCAGCCCCGCCCTTTCCCCTCCTGCTCCCCTGTGCTTCTTCACACACTTCTTCTCACGTACCCCAGGAGCCTGGAGCCCTCCATGCCACTGCTCTCCTAGGGATCCAGAAGTGGAGTGTGAGGCCTTCTCTCCTGCTGTGACAGCCTCTACCCCGTCGCCCTTTCAAGTCACATCGTGTTATCTCAATAAGGGACACAGGAGTGGGAAGCTGGTGGTGCCTAGGAGTGGCCTTTGATGGAGACACTTTGGAGACCCCTTTATTACTCTCCCAGTCCTACCGAAGTGGGGAAGGTAGCAACACAAAAGAAATCAGGAGCCATGGTGCTAACAATAGTTTGGCGGTTGCTGCAGCAGAGGTTCATCTTGCTTGGCTCTGGGGTGACCCCTTGGGTTGGTGGAGTCTGCTTCCACATGTGTCTGACTGGATCATGAAGACGTGATGAGGAGGAATGGATAGGGTCACTGGCTCCTTCCTCCCTGTGGCCTTTTCCATGCTCCTCAGCACCATGAATGATGTGGCTTTTGCTCTACGAGGCCCTTTGGCCATGTCTGCACCTTGGAGCCAACAGACTGTGGGTGGGATGTGCACAGAGTCAACCTCTCCTGTGAGTTGAGAGTACTGAGTCTGCGGCTCACCACTACGAGGGCTGCGAGATAGCCCAGGGCTCAAAAAATTAGCCTCTGTGAAGGCTGAGTCCCCCACCAATAAAATGGAAAGCTTTGACTGGAAAATCCCTCATTCCTTGCCCTGTCTGGGTCACACTTCCATAGGCGCCGCTCTCTGGTGTCTGCTAGACAGATGGACTGCAGCGCGGGGGCTTCGCTCCTGCTCCTGTCCTGCTGTGCGCCCGGCGCTGGAGCTCAGGGCTCGGTGTTCAGGCCGTGCAGGTGCATGGCAGTACGGGGCAGTCGGGGCAGCCAGCTCACCTCTGCAGCTGGAGCTTCTCTGCAGACCCTGCACCCCTGTCGCCTGCTCCCCGTCCCAGTTCCTTTCTGAGGTGCTGCTGCCCTTCCTCTTCTTTGTACAGAGCCGGGCAGCTCCGCTGTGTTGCTCTGCCATCTCTGATTTCTCTGAGGAGCTCCAAACTGTACTGGGTAATTATCCTCGCAAGACTTCCTCTCAGACTTCCCATGTAATGGAATTGCCAAGATTTAAGAACATTAAAACAGAAATGAGCTTGTTAGAGTAAATTAGGCTTCATAAATAGATTCCCGTCTTATCATAAAACATTGATTTCTGTGGTCTCCTTCTCTAAATGATGGGAGGCTGAGTGGACAGGCTGAATGGCCGAGGAGAAATGTCGCTGGCCAACTGCTAGGAAGGCAGGGCTGGGAGGGTGCGTGGGTGGAGGGGCGGCCCGAGGCCAGTTGGCTGCGGTCCTGGGAACCCCAGCGCGGGAAGAGGCTCGTGCTGGCTTTGGTGCTGCTAAGTTAAATACGGGGCCATGTTGGGGCGTGGGGTGGAGCCTCACAGCAGGTTCTTTATTACAGTACAAGGCACATCGCGACTTCATTTCCTGGAAAGACTCCCCTCGCCCGGAGCACAGGCGCCCCTCATTCTTGCCACTTTCTGAGGCAGCTCCCACGTCCTCTCTCAGGAGGGTCTTGAGTTGCACCGCCCTGGCTGCCTAGATGCCCTGAACTGATTCAAAACACTGATTCCTTCGTGGTCATTTTGATTTGTGGCAAAAGCCGGAGGTCATGTGGTGGCGCCAGGGCCGGTTAGTAAAGTGGGTGAGGACGCACGTGCTGTCATGGTCGTCGCAGAAGCCTGGCCCCTGGGCAGCGGCACTCGCCAGGCTTCTGACCACAACCAGACACTCAGGAAAGAGAACTGCCAGAACTGCTCCAGGAAATGACAGGAGGGATGGGGCGCATGGCTTAGGGAGCATTTTGAGGGCTCCATGGCAGTGCGACTTTCACTGGAATATATTTGAGCTTTAACACTCACCGTATATTTTGATTTCTGCGTAGGATGCTCTGGGATTCAGTGGAAGCATCAAACATCACAATCGCACAGCAGGAAGGGATTCTTGTTTCCTTTCTGGATGGTGCCAGACCTGGACAGAGCCCGCCACACTTGGCCTGGCTCCTGCTTCTGTGCCTTAGTGAGGTGACTGTCGCTGCTGGGCTCCCAGGTTCCTGTCACAGTGAGAGGTGAACACTGGCTCCCTCCCCAGGGACTCTCCCGTGGGCTTCTGCCTCCACAGAATCTCTAGGCTCCAAGCTTCTTGGAAATTTAGTAATCAGAGGGGAGAGAGCAGCGAGCCCTCTCTGGAGCCTCATAACCACTACTTTGGAAGGCAGGGCAGAGCCTGGGCCAACCATAATGAAGCCCTCGGAGTCGTGCTCAGAGGCAGTGGGGGCGGCAGCTGCCGGGCCTCAGCGCTTGGCTGCCAACG
>PVKN010012933.1:0-20341 GCA_004027915.1 Capromys pilorides
TAGCCTATAGACCTTCCACTTATTTTATTTTATTTTTTTTTCAGGGCCGGGATTTGAACTCATGACCTTGCACTTGCCAGGCAGGCACTTGTGCCATGGAGCTATCTCCTCGGCCATCCACTTCTTAAAGTACAGGTTTCTTTAATGCCATCAAAGTCTCTTCCTCGTTGCTGGCATTGATGTCTCACTTTCATGCTTTTATTTTCTTTTATTTTTATTTATTTGTGTTATGGCTGGCTCAACCTGCCCTAGGGGTGGGGCTGGTGCAGCAAGTGGTGCAGGGGATCAAACCATGGTCCCTGTGGTTGCCTAAGCTTGCCTAAGCAGGCGCTTTAGACTGCTGAGCTATCTCACTGGCCCCTCACTTTCATACTTGGTGAGTCCTGAGCCCTTCCTAGTCCACTGTCTACTTCCTCTTGTTTAACTTAGTGAGCCTGCTGAGAAAAGAAGCTCCTGTGACCTGTTGAACAGGGTAGGAAGACAGTGTGGTCCCAAACACCTAGATGGTAAGGCCCTTTCTAGGCCTGAAGATACAGCAAGGGAAAATTTTGTCATTCTAGACTTTCAGTGCTAGATTGTCTAGGCCAGAAAAAATAAGAAAAAGGGATAGACTGGGATCTGATCATGGCCCTGTCATTTTCTGGTAGTGTAGCCTGGGGTCAGTTAGTTGCATAACTTCTTTGTGCATCCAGTTTCTCTTTAATGTGTTTATTTATTTTTGCAGTACCGAGGATTGAACTCAGAAGCCCGCGCTTATCAGGCAAACTCTTATCCTACTGAGCTGTCTCCCCAGCCCCCAGTTTCTTTTTAAAATGGTGGTAAGAAGACCAACTTCTCTAGGATTGTTAAGAAGACCTGTGAAGTGCTTAGAATAGTGTTTGGGGTACAGTAAGTTCTGGCTTAGTCTGTATTGCTATCTTCTACTGAGAGCCTTTTCTGTTTTGCAGTACTCATAATTTTGTTCTGTAGAATTAGAGCTCAGCAGCTTCTTTTTAGTGCCTGGCCCCCTCTGTCGTGCATCCTTCCTCCCTTTGAGAAGCGTGAAGTAGGTGGCTGATATCTGGCTAAAGGCCCTGCAACTCATTCCCTCTACACTCAGGAGATGAGGACAGTCCAGCACTTTGTAGCACCACAGCTACCAGCCAGGTCTAAATTAAGCATAAAATCATGGGAACTTGAGATTTTCCCATGCAGCTCTGCATGTTTTTCAAATGTCTCAGCTGGAAAATTGTACTAATATAGTCTGTGGTGATCTACAGCGTTGCCTGCCTGGTATAGCATCATCATCTTCATTAGCATGTTTCCTGCGGCAAAGTCACAGCACATTACAAATGGAGAATTATGTGTGCCTGCATTAGAAATGGAGAACTAGGACAGGCAGGGTCCAGGCTGTCTTCATCAGAGGCAAGGGGTTCTGAGGGCTGCTCTTGAACTTCCAGAGGCCTAAGAAAAGCCTTCCATTTTGCTCCCCATGAAACTCCACAAGCCAGCAGAAACATTTGCTGTTTGTCTTGTGGCCAGAGTACTAGCCTCTCAACCCACGGCCTGTGGCTGGACTTGAGCTCCCAGGACACATGGAAATAGCAGGGGACCAAGTTATTTGTCAAAATGGAGCCTTTGGGACTGAAGGGTTTGGGAAAAGTGTCTGGTCAAGGATTCTTTGATGCCTCAGAGTAGTCACAGCACTGTACTTTGGTACCTGGTTTTCCCAGTTCTCTAGGGTTTTTTTTACCAGGCCGTGTAATTTTCCTTTTGCATGTAGTTGGTTTTTCTTTTGGGAGGGGTGTGCAGGCACCTTGGGACACTCTTCACTATGTAGTTCATGTTGGCCTTGGATTTGAAGTGATCTTTCCTGCCTCTGTTCTCCGGAGTGCTGGGGTTATATGCTTGTGCCACCACACATGGCTTTTTTTGCATGATGATGGTGATGATGATGATAATGATGATTTTCATTTATGTATTTGGAACAGGATTTCCTCATGTCTTGGCCTTGCCAGTGCTGGGATTACACCTGGTTATGGAGGCCAGCACAGCATGCAGTACTGGGAATAGAACCCAGGTCCTTGTGCTTGCCAGACAGGCTAGCTTAGATTGCTGATCGTCAAGAACCTGCCCTTTTTTTTTTTTTTTTTTTTTAATGTTATTGGAATGAAGATGTCTAGGCTTAGTGAAGAGAACATTTCTTTTTGGTTGAAACTCACTTTCCCAGGTGTGAAGAAGATACAGGAATTTTTCCTTTTTCTTTTTTTCCCTCTGTATGGGCCACAGTTATTGGGCTTTAAATTAATGCTAGCTTTTCTGAAGCAGAGCCATAATAGTCCTTTCTCTTTAGGTTGAAATGATTACTGTTGAGAAGAATGTGGCACTGTCCGTTGTCTTCTGGAGGGCCTGTTTGGCTTGGTCATGTGAACTGTGGTGTTGGTCACCCTGACTAGGCCTCTTGTAATGATTGTCATGCAATCATTTTCTTGGTGTATCCTCTGTCATGGGCTGCACACAGCAGTAAACAGCCATTGAATGAAGGATTGCTGAGTATTCCACACGTTTCAGGTTCTTGCACACTGGATACCATGGTTTTCACTTCAGTATGCTTAAAAATCAGTAGGCAGCTAGTTAAGAATGTGGCATCCCTTTGACTGTATGTAACTCATTTATTCTACTTTGAGATTTTCAGATGAGTTCTCAGGAGATCCTGATATATATGGCTCGTGACCAACACTGGTATGACACTAGGGAAATGGATGTCTTCCTTGCTGAGCCTACTTTTTTTTTTCTTATGTATTTGGTATAGGGTCTGTAGGGTCTCACTATGAAGGTTGGAGTCATAGTGATTCTCCTGGTTTCAGTCTCCCAAGTGCTGAGATTACAGGCAGGCGCCACCATGCCCAGTCTCAGTCACCATCTCAGCGTGCCCCGGGGGTGGGGTTGGCAGGCCACATGAGCTCTGCCTAAGCAGGTGTTGTAGTCCACTGAGCTATTTGGCCAGCCCTGAACCTACTTCTCCTTTTCCTCCTCCTCTTCCTCTTGTTAATTTCATTTTATCACTTTTAATAAGAAATAACAATGTGACAGTTTCAAAACACATTAGCAGGGGACCAGGGAGATAGTTCAGTAGAATAAGTGCTTGCTGAGTTCAGTCCCCAGTACCACCAAAAACAAAAAACAAAACAAAACAAAAAAACCCAGCCGCCCCCCCCAACCACCCCAAAACATGTTAGTAGTACATTCCCAATAATTGATATAATATATGATATTGTTGTCCTCATAGTAGTTATTTAGAGCACAGGATGCAGACATAATTTTTCTAATAATTACTGATGCAAAAATTTCTCATTGATATCATTATTTATATTATTATTATTATTATTATTATTATTATTATTATTATTATTGTACTGGGGATCAAACTCGGGACCTTGCACTTGCCAGGCAGGCACTTACACTGCTGAGCTATTTCCCCATTCCCTGAGCCTACTTTTAGAAAAATGAAGTACATACAAAGTTGTAGGAAGCTGCCGGTCTCCCATCATTTGAGCTCCCATATAAAGTGAGCATGTTTACTTAGTCAAGTCATATTTATTGATTGGGACTGGGTGGCCACAGTCACAGTTGAGTGTCTTTTGACTTAGGTTTGGAGAGGGGGCACTGAGGGACAGATGTTGTTCCTTCCCTGCATCTCCTGATCTTTGGTAATGGCAGCTAAAAAGCCACTGCCCAAAAATCTTAGGGATTTGGTGGAGACCTACTGATTGGGATGCAAAGGGTAGTAAGCTTTGACATGTATGTACCTGGGCTGCTCAGAACTATATAAAGCTTCTCTGTCTTTCAGGATCACAGCACTAGATTTGTCAAGAATTTCCCCACTCGGCTCCAAAACTCATGGAGCATATTTTTATGGAATTCTTGCCTCCAGCAGTATCACCCAGCAGTGGATTATTTTCTAGGGTTCTTCGTTATTGTTGCGTCCACCGTTTTATTTGGTCTCTTTCCAATCTCCATTGCTGTTTGCATTTTGATTGGGTTTTTCACTATGCCAGAATTACCACTTTCCCTTTTGTCTCCTGGTTATGGAATACAGCGATTACTTTATTGTTCTCTTTATAAATCACCCTTGTCCTTTTCACAGAAGAGCAGATGATCCCAAACTTCTGTGGAGGCTGCTTCGTTCTTAGGGAATATTGTGCTTTCTTGGGAAGAAGCAGCCCCTCTGTCAGACTGGGGCTGGGGACCAAGTGTAGCTCTGGAGCCTAGCAGTGTCTCCACACCTTACTTGAACCCCTTTTGGGTGTCTAGGGAATACTCACACTCTCTTGACACCTTTCCTCCCCTTTTCCTCTTAGGTACTCCTTGCACAGGGCTAGTGGTTGCAATTGACAGCACACCCTGTTATAGGTTACAGTTGCCTTCTTTGTTACTTAGAAGGTTAGGGATGAAATGGCTTCTGGCATAGGTGGTCAGAAGTTTAACTGATGGGAGGATATATCTCGCACCCTTCTGTTCTTGGCTTCTTGCTTTCTCCTGGCTGTTTTAGTTATAGGTAGCTTCTACACTGGCCCTGGGGTGGCTTTTAGCAGCTTATCAATCAACATGGTTTTCTACTTGTTTCCAGGCCATCCAGAGAGGTCTTTAGGTACCTCTCTCTGATTGTCACTGAGTCTCTCATTTAGCCACAGGGCTGGGTGACTATAGTGCTCTGTTAGGTCCTGCCTGAGTCCTCAGTCTGCCTCCTCCTGGCCAGTTTTCCTGGTAAAACCACTTTGTAGGATGGCAGAGAAGGTTGTGCATAGGCAAGACCCGCAGATTCTGTTCCTAGGCTGGCAATTAAATATTTGGTTTAAATAAGCTTCCTTGTAATGGGGACAAACAGAAAAGTGATTGTTTCCCTCCCTACTGAATAGATGTGGCTTTGGACATGGAGTTGCCAAACCTCCCAAAAGAGCTTCATTTTTTTTTTTAATTTGCTGGAGGTGAAACCCAGAGTTTCTTGCATACCAGGCAGGCGCTCTGACTGTGCTGTATTTCAAGTCCACAGCATGACTTCCTCAGGTTAGCTGGTATTAGGTTTAGTTTCTTTTTTGTTATTTGGAATTTTATCTACTAATTGTGGCTAATAGTGGTTATTTCATGTACATCTGAAATTTTGATTCTTAATAAATCAAGATTTTTTTTTTTTTTTTTTTTTTTTTGTGGGACTGGAGTTTGAACTCACGACTTTGTACTTGCCAGACAGACACTTGTGCCACAGAGCTATCTCCCCAGCCCCTAAATCGAGTTATTAATACAGTTTCTAAACAGGCTTTTTAGGACTAGGGTTGGCATAGAGCAGGGAGATAGTGTTGGACATCTTTACCTGTGGTCCTGCCCAGCCTGCTCAATTCTTGATAGGCATAGAAGTTTGTTTGCTTTGTGTAATGAATTCTAATGTAAAGTAATCTGTTGTCTCCATCTAGAAATAGAAGTATAACAGGATTGTATAAATTCACAATGGCATTTGACCTTTCATTTGTCACTGTAATTTATAAAAATAAGCTCTTTTATCCTTCTACTTTTTCTTTTTATGTATTTAGTACAAGTTCTGCAGGGTCTACAGGATCTCACTATGTGAATCAGACTTGTAGTGATTCTCCTGTTTTCAGCCTCCCAAGAACTGGAATTATAGGGGTGCTCATACCGCCATGCCAGTCTTAATCACCATCTCAGTGCTCCCCAGGGGTGGGGCTGGCTCTACTGCATGAGCTCTGCCTAAGCAGGCACTTCAGTCTGCTGAACCAGCTGGCCAGCCTAAATCTTTCTTCTTTCCTCTTCCTCCTCCTTTTTTTTTTTTTTTTTCAATTTGCTGTTTGAGATCAGTGTCACCGTGTAGTTCATGCTGGCCTTGAACTCTCTAGCGCAGGCCACCCAATGATCATTCTGCTTTAGCCTCTTGAGTGCTAGGATTACAGGTATACATCAGTTTGTCTGGCTCTGGCCTGGAATCTGTAAGGTCTGGCTTGTGCGCTCACTACACTTGCTCATGTTTGCCTGAGGAATCCAGGATACAGCAAATGATTCCGCTGTAGCAACTTTTACATGTATATTGGTTCATCCTTAGCAGACTAGAAATGAAGAAAATGGGGGTAGTCAGAAGGGAAGCTTGGAAAGTGGAACATGCAAACCATTCAGAAAGCAGGTTCCGGAAATAGCAGGGTATGGATGGGTATGTGTTAGGGGCTCACTCTTTTGAGGGAATCATGGTAGATGCTTGCAAGGAGAGAAAGTTCAGTGTTTACAACCCAGTTCTGAGGTTGAGAGAGAGAAGTTTAGTTCCCACCAACTTGAAGCACTGGTGGAACATGCCTAACTATCATATCAGGGAGCTTGTACCACTCAATAGGACTATCTCCTGCTGCCAGATGGGTCAACATGGTAGGAACATAGCACGTTCAAATTAGAGATTCCTAGCAGCAAGACACAGGAATTAATGGCTCTGTTGTAAATGTGTGAAAATGAGAAAGTGAGGTCTGAGTATGCACAACTCAGTTTGGAAAAACGGTGGAGGTTCAGGTTTTTGAAGCTTTGCCTGCTGACCTGCAGGATCCTGTTACTTTGCTAGTATTAATCTCACAGTCGAAAGTTTTAGTTTCTAACATCTTGATCCAGTAAGGTGTACAGCCCTGTCCGTCTAGAAGGTGGTCACTTGGTGCTTTGGTGTCCTTTCAAACTATTAGATATCTTATCCCCAGGTATATCTGTCACCATCTGTTGGTTCTGAAACCTGCCTAATAAGCCTTAAGAAAAGAACAGCCATCCAACACTCTGGAAGGTTAAAGGGGGAGTGTTTTAATTCTACGTCCTGCCTGGGTAACTTCGCAAGGCCATTTTAAGTAGGGATAGATCCTAAGGGTGTAGCTCAGTGTGAAGGCCACACTGGGTTCAGTTCTTATTAGCACAGAGGTGGGGGGGCGGGGAGAATAGCAGCCAGATATGCAAATTACATACAGGCTTGCATGCTTTTTGTGATCAACAAAATTTTATTAACTTTGTTGCTTTTTTGTGAAGCCTGAATATTTCAGAAACCATAGCCGATTGGACCTGTTACAGAAAGACCTGCCTTTTCCAACTGCCCTAGTTTCTGAATTGCTTGGCATTCCTTTCCCAACCTGTGTATGGTCTGCCCTTCCTCACAGGAATCACTGCTTTTTTTTTTTTTTTTCTCCTGTAAGCCTAGAAGGCTCTGTGGGAGCTCAGGGCCTCTCAGCCCTGTGGCGGATGCTGGGCCCAGTTGGACGTCTGCCAGTAGCCTGCATCCTATCCCCGCTGCCCAGGTGGCTGAACTAGAGGGGCAGTAGAGCTCATGTTATTTTATCTCTCTTGGGGAAAACATTCTTTTTGTTTTTCTAGGGTATCCTCATCCATTGGAGGCCATTTTAACCAGCACCGTTTGCTCTTGTGCTTCATTAAGCTTAGAGGGAGGTGCCCGATTCCCATTTTTTTGAAGTGTAGGGCAGATATACCTGCTGTGCATCTCTAGAATAACAAATGTGGAAGTACTGGGGTCCCTGGCACATCACAGGACCGCTGGGCGTTACTACTGATTTTTGCACATCTGGAATTTAAGCTATGAAGTACTGAAAATCTTTTTTTTTTCTTTTTTCCTTTGTGAGGCCCATTCTATTTATGTAGCACTCTAAGTGAAAAATCTTAAGTAAAGTGTGTATGTTAGCATGAAAAAGTTTTTTCTCTAGCCCTCTAACAGGTTTTGGCAGATTCATAAGAGTTGGACAGATAGGTGGAAAGGTGAAATAACACCTGCCTTTAGGGGAAGCCAGTTCTTTGGCCTTAAAAGAAGACACAACTTTGCATATCTTATGATGGGAGAGAAGAAGGTGGTGTTTTATGAACTGTTTCCTTCTCACTTGTGTGGCTGTGTGTGACTGTTGACATTTGCATTCCTTGATTTTGTTGATTTGCTTTTTTTTTTCTTTTTTTCTTCTTCGTCTGTTTGAGACAGAGTCTCATTATGCAGTTCAGGCTGGCCTTGAACTCACTTTTGTAGCCCAGGCTGGTCTCGAAATCAGACCTCCAGCCTCAGCCTCCCAAGTGCTGGAACTACAGGCATGTGCCACTGCACCTGGCGATTTGCATATTTTTGATGTGCCTATTTTCTGAAGATAGGATTTTTTTTTTTTTTTTTGCAGGACCTGGGTTCAAACTCACTACCTTGCACTTGCCAGGCAGGCACTTGTGCCTCAGAGCTATCTCCCAGCCCCTCTTGATGTGCCTATTTTCACCAGAGCGTTAGATGAGGAAGCTGGAGCTGTCCATTGTTTCTCTGGCAGAAACAGCATGGTAGCTCAGGGAAGAGTAAGGGCCACTATAGTGGGGGACATAGAGGAGGTGTTAGGTCTTGAGCTACTCAGGGCAGAATTATCAGGATGAGAGTTGGTGAGAGGGTACTAGAAACAGGTCCCAGCAGGCAGTCATAATTATCCAGTGTCATGACTCTAGGCGTCAGGCTAAGCAAGAAGAATGTCCTTATCTGGTGACAGTTTTTCATGAGCAATAAGTAAAGCAGAGCCTGACTTGAAGGACCACAAATGGTCAAGCAGGTATCATGGTAGATGGAGACTCACTTTTTCTTCTGGCACCAAGTATGCTGTTGTATATTGTGGCTACTTCTGGAGACTTCTGGGCCTCAGTTTTTCCATTTTATTCATTTATTTTTATTTTTAATTATTTTTTTGAAACCGAATCTCACTGTGAAGTTCAGGCAGACCATGAACTCGCTGTGTAACTGAGGCTGGCCTCAAACTCACAGCAGTCCTTCTGCCTTAGCCACCCAAGTGCTGAGATTACAGATACTACCATGCCCAGTAATTTCTCCATTTTATAGATGAAGAACTTCCATTCCCTGCTGGGCTATGGTCTTTGGAACATCATTTATTCAGAGGTGTTTATTTCATATTTGACAGAGTGCTGGGTGCTGGGTACTCATTGTGAACAAGACAAATGGCAGTCACCAAGCTTGGAGACCAGAGCTGTGTGTCAGAGATGTGGACCTAACTCTAGCTCTGTAAGTATTTCTCATTTGGAGGGAGAGAAGGGATGAATGTGTTTGGAGTGAGTGAATGTATAGACCTGGTCTTTAGTTTTCTATCTGTGAGATGGAGCTGGCCAGATGATGGAAGCTCTTTTTTTTGTGGCCTGCTCAGTCTGCTTTGGGGGCAGGGCTGGTGTGGTACATGCCAGGGGTCAAGCTTTGGTCCCTGCATTGCCTAAGCTTGCTTAAGTGGGTGCTTTAGACCACTGATCCATCTTACTGGCCCTAGATGCTAGAAGCTCTTGAAAGCCCAGGGGAAGTTGTGAGTCTTACTCTGATAGAAACTGGTAAAGTTAATAAATTCTTGAGCAGTGAAGGTCAGGAGAGAGGTGATATTCAAGGAGAATTCCCTGAGTGGCTACAAGCCTGGTGTACCAACATGAGATATTTAGACATTTTAAAGACCTAGATAGGCATTTTGAAGTTGAAAGAACCTGAAATGACATTGTTATTCTTCATGGCATTGGATTTAGCTGCATGTAGGTCAGTAGTAGGGTGCATGCTTAGCATGCACAAGGCCTTGGATTTAATTTCCAGTGCTTAAGCACATGCGTGAATACACGCACATAACATGCACACACACATCTATGTGATTCAGCTTCTCAGTGTTCTAATTTTGTCTGTCAGTGAAAAATACTTCGCAAAACAGTCATTGTCCAATGGAAGCCCTTTGAAAATGTGTCCTGCTTTTTTTAAGGCTTAAGAAAGTTTAAATGTTATTCTTCATTATTAATTGCTTTTATTGAATTAATTAATTAATTTTGGAGACACAGTCTTGCTATGCAGTTCAGACTGGCATTGGACTCACTATGTAGGTCAGATTGGCCTTGAACTTGTAGCAATCCTTGTGCCTGAGTGATGGGATTATAGGCATGCTTGACCACATCTAGCATTGATGTTGTTGATTTTATCTTCGCTTTGAAAGCAAGATGGGCTTTTTCACCCGAGAATGGACAGTGTGTCCACTCAAAAAGATCACCCAGGACCTGCCATGTACAGAAGTATCTTGGCCAGGCTCTTACACTCTCATGGGCTGCTCATGTCACAGTAAAGTGTGTTTTCTTTCTAGGTCATGGCTAGTTTCTTGGATCTGAGGCTCCAAAGAGGAAATGACTTCAAGGCTACTCCAGTGTGATTACGGAAACTGGACCTTCATAGGGTGTGGACTTACTGAGGATAGGAAATTCTCTGTCATTAAAGGGCTTTAAATTTGTAACAAAAAAAATAAAAATGACGACTTCATCTATCAGACGGCAAATGAAAAACATTGTGAACAATTACTCAGAGGCTGAAATTAAAGTCCGGGAAGCCACCTCCAATGACCCGTGGGGCCCATCCAGCTCTCTGATGACTGAGATTGCTGACCTGACTTACAATGTGGTGGCCTTCTCAGAGATCATGAGCATGGTGTGGAAGCGGCTCAATGACCATGGCAAGAACTGGCGGCATGTGTACAAGGCGCTAACACTGCTGGACTACCTTATCAAGACAGGCTCTGAGCGTGTGGCCCAGCAGTGCCGTGAGAACATCTTTGCCATCCAGACTCTGAAGGATTTTCAGTACATTGACCGTGATGGCAAGGACCAGGGCATCAATGTGCGTGAGAAGTCAAAGCAGCTGGTGGCTCTCCTTAAGGATGAGGAGAGACTGAAGGTTGAGCGGGCCCAGGCTCTCAAAACCAAAGAGCGCATGGCCCAGGTGGCCACTGGCATGGGCAGCAACCAAATCACCTTCGGCCGTGGCTCCAGTCAGCCCAACTTGTCTACCAGCTACTCGGAGCAGGAGTATGGCAAGGCTGGGGGATCTCCAGCCTCCTATCATGGCTGTGAGTAATCAAAGTGCTCCCTACCTCTTATCTGATTGGACACCTTGTACAGATGTGGCAGCGGGGGAGGGGGAGGTAGATAGTATGGTATTATGTATTTTTTGAGGCTGAGAGAGTAGTGACCACCTCAGGGCCTGACTGAGTTCTAAATTTTTAGCTTCTGACAACTCAGAAGCTGAGTTGCTTGTGATTTGAATTGAGATACTTAGGTGCTGTGTGGGTCTCATTGATGCATCTGGGTAGTGGCCTTTGTGGCTTCCTGTGTTCTCAGAAAAGGATGAACACTAAGGTAGGTCTTAGATTTTCCTCCTGAGAAAGTGTGCCAGCAGAAGAATTGTCCTGCTTAAACAGTGGGGAGCTGACTCTGGTAGCCAGAAGAAAACCTAATGCTCTTTCTGGATAATCTTACTTCTTTAATCTTGTATTAAGTGTTTTTCTACTGACGGAGCTACAGGTCTCTTGAATGGCTCAGTATATTATTCTGTTTCAATATCGCACAGGTGGGGATTGGATTGCTCTGTCTCAAAGAGGGAAAAATGCAAGAAAATCTTTACAGGTGTTTAGTGTGAATGCCAGTCTCTGTCATTTGGTTGCATGGCTCTAAGTGCACTAGACAGAGCTGGCCTGTGTTTTGGGTTTGCATGTTGGGTAAATAGGCAATTGCCCTTCATTCAGAAGAAATCTGTGGGAGTAGAAGAGGTGTTCAGGAAGTGATGGATGCTGCTCACTGAACCATATTGGCATCCTGATTGTTTTCCGAAAGATTCCAGGCACAGTGTCCTTCTTCAGCCTTCACTGTCCTCCTTGGCCGGTATGGACCCCACAGTAGCCCTGTTGGGGGGAATCAGGGATGACACAGAAATTGTATCTTTTGGCTGCAAAAAGGAAAGTGCAGGTTTCCTTTCTGTGTTTTTTGGGAATTAGTAACACTGTATCAACAGCAGAATTTTTTTTTTTTTTTTTTTAAGGAAGTTGTTTTGAGTTTATAGTTTGACAAATCCCTCTCAACGCTTGCTTGGTTAGTAATTTTGTCACCAGACCACTTACTAACATTTCTTGCTTTTGACAGTTCATTAGACTTTTTTTTTTGTACCAAGGATTAAACTCAGGACCTTGTGCTTGCCAGGTGGGCGCTTGTGCCACTGAACGATATCCACCGCCCCTGAGTCAGACTTGGTGTCAGCTGCCACCAGCAATTTGAGAAATGTGGCAAATGGGAGATTTGCATGTCAAAGTCAGACTTCCTCTCTCTAGAAATTCTAAATTAGTGTGGTACAGGTTAGCATTTTCTTGTGTCATTATATCATTTTTAGTTATTTCCTCTTTTAGTTTGAACTGCTTTCCTTAAGCATAGTTGTGACCTCTGTGAAACCAGTTGAAAACGGTTCAACCTTAATTTCCACGGGTCTCCCTTAGTTTGACCCCTCCCCGCAGATTGCCCTTTAAGTAGGGGATTGCTTTGTTTCTCTCAAGGACCTTCTTGCCATACTTCCAGAAAAGGCTCTCTTTGAATTAATTGCCTTAGTCCCATCTCTTTGCCTTTCCTTGTTTTACACTGCTGTGACTGTGATGTATGATCAGGGGAGTGCCTCTTAACAGTCATTGTTCTCTGGAAGCAGCAGATACAAAGCAAGGAGCTAAAGCAGTGTCATGTTTATGAATAGTCCATGGAACATTTCACATGCAGGAACGAGACTGAGGGTGTAGGGACCTAGTTGTTTGAGCTGGCCTCTCCCCCTTATTTTGTGCCAGAGCCATGGACTTGTTCCACTGGTCTAACTGATGTCCCAGTGCTGAAGTTTTCTAGTTCCCTCAGACCTTAGGTCTGAGTTACATAATTAGTGTCAGATTGTGGTCAGCAGGCTTTTCAGGACTAGCTTCCAAGCACAGGACACAGCAGGGGTGATGCAGGGCTCTGGGTTGCCTCTTCCCATGCTTCCTGCAGGGCTGCTGTGCAGCATCCTCTAATGGTCTATCTCTCTCTGTGTGTATGTGTGTATGTCCCTGCCCAACAGCGCCTGAGGCCTCGCTGTGCCCTCAACATCGCACAGGGGCCCCACTGGGTCAGAGCGAGGAGCTACAGCCACTGAGCCAGCGCCACCCCTTCCTGCCGCACCTGGGGCTGGCTTCCCACCCAAATGGCGACTGGGCCCAGCCTTGCCTCACTTGTGACCGGGCAGCCCGAGGTGGGAAGGCGGTTTGCTTTTTTCCTTCCTACAAATGCTGGACAGCTTGCTGGGGGGTGCTTGTGCCAGTACAGCCAACTCTCTCCCTTTCTCCTGCTGGGTCTGGCAGTCTAACCTTCAGCTGCCTGGGACCCTCTTATAACTCTTTACTCAGGAGATCTTGGCCTAGCCATGCTCCCTTTCATGTGATCAAATACCACTTGCTTAGTAGAGGGAGTGCTCTTTGGGTAGGCATGGGGTGATGACCTCTTTCTCCCTATGTCTCATGTCCTGACAAACTGGAAAGGACTTTGCTGCCTGTCAGGCTGCCAGTGATGATAGATCAGATCAATTGATTTGTTCGAGTGGGAATGTCTGATCTCAGCCTCCCAATACTGAGCACCCACCAGATCCTGATACTCAATTTATGGTCACTGGAAGCCATCCTCTTTTATACAGTAATTGATATCTTGCTGAATTTTCAGTGGGACTGTTTTTGCTTTCCAATCAACTGCTGTCATTCCTGAAATCCCTGTTACCACTATAAACAGAGAGTTAGCTGTACTGTCAATTCTAGGTTATGGAATTTGAAGATGCTGAATTCAATGAGTGATTAAAAATGGAGCTTCCCTTTTAACTAATTAATGTATATTGTTCATAGCCTATACTGTGGCAGGTTAAACTGGAAACATTTTCACTGTTGCCTATACTCTCGTTTTAATCTTCGGTTGGTTGGAGGTGGAGGTCTGTGCTTGTGAAGAGAGTTGATTTTCCACTCGAGAAGGGGCTAGCCAGCCTCCTAATTAGCCCTGGAGACAGTTTCTGTTCACTCATGCGTCATTAATATTTCAGCTCATTTGACTTGGTATTTGTGTGATCACTATACTTAGCTCTGAGATATCTTCCTTCATCTCCCAGTCTTGCCCTAACAGTTTATAACAGGTTTTGGTTCCTTCCACATTGACCTTAGAAAATGTAAGGATGACCAGCTTTGTACTGAAAAGTATGTCAAGGTCAAAGCTTATGTAAATAGGTAGATGAATTACGTGCCCATCTCTCCTGCCACATACTCAGGTTCCCACAGAACTTCATAAAATTTCTTTTTTCCTGCGTGCTGCCCATATGGT
This sequence comes from Capromys pilorides, assembly GCA_004027915.1. NCBI lineage: Eukaryota > Metazoa > Chordata > Mammalia > Rodentia > Capromyidae > Capromys > Capromys pilorides. The sequence continues at coordinate 14,197 of PVKN010012933.1, forward strand.
AACTGGTAAGGTCTCTTGTACCTTGGTAGTTTCAAGTTTATTTGTCTCTATAGTTTTACTGGCTTTCCTGGGACATCCATGTGCTTTTTGTTGTTGTTGTTTTTCAGATAAGGTCTCAATGCAGGCTATCCTTAAACTCACTATGTAGCCCACAATTGGCCTTGAATTTGCAGTGGTCCTCCCACCTCAGCCTCCTAAGTGCTGGGATTACAAGTGTGTGAGCCACCATGCCTGGCAACATTTGCCTATTAAAACCAGACCTGGCTATTTTGTTCTGGGCCCTCTAGTCTTCCCTCTGCACCTTTGCCTGTGTGATTTTCGTTGCTTGTATGGCTACCCCCAAATCAGGCAAGTCGCTCAAGGTATAGTCTCTTCTTCTTCATCTCTGATATGAATCAAAGATAAAAGTATCTTTTTATTTAATGATTTTGTTTGTACCCCAGGTGAATTTTGAGCAAACAAGTGTTATCTGGAATTGCAGTTCATCCTTAACTAATCGGCACAAGCATTCATTTTTGTATTCCTCTCCTACCCTGTGGTGTCATGAGGGTACTTTTCTGTTCTTTCTTGTGTTGACTGTTAGGTAGGTGGGTTTGGAGCATACCAACATGGAGAAGACAGAGTAATAACCATTCAGAAAAGGAACTCCTCAAATAGAGTCTGAGACTCATGAGAGATGTTTCTGAGAGAGGTGTTTAGGATCCAGATGCTGTAGGAGCAGAGGTAGCCAGTTGCTGAGAAACTTCCTTGTGTGAGGGCAGCCATGGTGGGATGTGTCTCATGCTTTTGACTGTTTTCCTTATGGATAGTATCGTGATCGTGTTTGGGGACAGCTTTCTGTCATGAGCCAGATGTCATTTCATCCCTCCTTTCCCTTACCATCCCGACCATGAATACCTCTCACTTTCTGTCCTTCAACTTATTCTGTCACATCAGTCTGGTGCCAGTCTTTTAATCTTTCATCTCAGCCTACACCTGCATCAGCCTCACCCTTATCATGTGCTCTGGTTCTGGAGCTTAGGCTATGCCTTTAGATGCCAGTTTGCCTGCTGGGTCATCCCTGAGTTTTTGTCAAGGCAGATAAACCCTTCTCTGGTTGACCTTGGTCTCCTTCTTCAGGTCCCCCACCCCCACCCAGTCTGTTGGGGTCCTTGTGCCCCCACAAAAGCACCACAGATCTCAGGTCTATTGATGTCTGCCCTCAGTGTAGAGCTTTAGATTCTGCCTTGCTCTCCACACACCTGTACTCTGGGCTCCTACATTCCCTTTGTCACATTGTTTACTGAGTTCTTGACCACTTTGCTCTTCTTCAAAAGCCTCGAACCCACTCCCACCTCAGCCTCTGTGTTGGGCACTTGCTTGCATAATAATTGAAAGGAAAATATATTGTAGATAAATAGGCATGTTATGTGGTGAGTGCTCTGGGTAATAGCAAGACCAAGATACCTCTGTGAGTGATGTGGGGAGTAGTGAGAGTTGTTTTCAGTGTGAAATATGTGATGATTAGAGGAAGGTCAGGGTGTACTTGGGAGAGGTGTGGCATTGTAGAACTTGAAGTGGGAATGTGCTCAGGTTTGTAGAAGAACAAGATGGCCAGGGAGGCTGCAACCAGTGAAGGAGAGTGGCCGGTAGGGTCAGGGTAGAACTTGGCAAGAGTCCGACCTACAGGGGCTATAGGGTGGAATTGCTCAAACTACTTCTGGTAAGGAACATTCTTTAAATTCCTAGTCTGATCCAGCCTGATATTTGTGTGTGTCTTAGTTACTTTTACTCGTTGCTGGGACAAATACTCGGCACTCAAAATGAAGGAAGAAAAAGTTTATTTAGCTCACAGTTGCTGGAGGTTTCAGTCCATATTCGGCTGGCCCAAGGCTGAGTGGAACAGGGCAGAGGGCATCCAGTTCATGGTGGCAGAACAACCAGGGGAGCAGAGAGTAACAGCCCTTTAAAAAGTCTCTTTCTGCTCAGTCACTCTGATGTGGGCCCGTTGTGCCCTAGAGTGGAACCAATCATACCCCAGGATGGGCCCTTGATCCCGCTCTAGGGAGGAGCCAATCATATCCTAGGCAGGCCCAGGTCATGCTCCAGGGAGGAACCAATTGTACCCCATCAGTACTAAAACATAATCCCAGTGGATCATGACTCATGTCTCAAACTCTAGAAGTCCCCGCCCCATGATTGCTTGAGGCTTTGGGGGGACAACTAGACGTAAACCGTAACAGTGTATTAGTGTTTAGATGTTGTAGCAATGTCAGATGCCTGTTGAAAGGGTCTCACTATACTTACCCTGTCACAGACCACATACTCAGCCCTATGAACTGGCATGTGACCTTTTTTGTCTGCATCAAAAGATGCATTGGATTTTACTCATCCACATGGGGATCTGGGGAAAGGTTTTTTTTTTTTTTTTTTCCAGTACTGGGGATTGAACTCAGGATCTTGTGCTTGCCATGCAAGCACTTACTCTCCTGAGCTATCTCCCCAGCCCTAGAAAGGTGGTTTGAACATAGGGGATACTCTACCTGAATTAAAGATAACAAGGTTTAGGAGGATGCCTCTGGCTGTATGTAGGGCAGGGCAGGAACAGGTTACTGCCCTTGTCCAGATGGGAGGCAGTGGGTCCTGGATCCTGGTGTGTTGCAGGAGTCTGGGAAGTAGCCATGCCTTTGAAGTGACTCACTGGAGGTGTGTGAACCAATCATACCCCAGGATAGGCCCTTGATCCCGCTCCTGGCAATTAAATTCCCACCAAAAAGTCCAACGTACCAGGCAACAGAGCTGATTCATGGTACATTAGCAGTGTATCTCCAAAGACGAGTTAAAGGCAGTTAGCAAAAGGAAGCAAAGACTGTAGAGTTAGAAAAAAAAAGACAGTAGAGTTAGGTCTACTGTCTAGCTGTCTAGCTAGGTCTATTGTCTAGCTGTCTCCCCATCTCCAAGACCTCATCTTCCTGAGTTGGCTGCCCTTGTATGTTCCTTGCACATAGCTAGCACTTTGGGCTGTTATGTGTTGACCAAAGCTATGTAGCTTGGAGAAGGCTTATCAGGTTAGAGGGTTGAGAGATTTCTCCAGGATCACCAAAGTGGCAGCCAGCATTGATTGTGGCGGAGGTGTAAACTGCCTATGTTCACCAGGGATCTTGTCACCCTCTCAGTTTTTACTGGACTGGCTATGGCACTTAGTAGGCTGTAAAGAAATTACAAAAGTTCTTGGTAGTTGAGGGAACCTTATGTCAGTGGTGACAGAGGGGTTTATGAAGATCCTAAGACTTAAGGTTGAGGTTTGAGGGGAGAAAAAGGATTGCTGCTATCTTGTGTGAATGGTTGGGGCCATGTGTCCTCCTCTTCCTGTCTCTCCTGCCCTGGCGTGGTCTCCGTTGAGAGCTAGTGGGAGGCAGCAGTGCCTACCTAACTCTACTGTCTTTTTTTTTTTCTAACGCTACAGTCTTTGCTTCCTTTTGCTGACTGCCTTTAACTAGTCTTTGGAGATACACTGCTAATGTACCGTGAATCAGCTCTGTTGCCTGGTGCCTTGGAATTTTTGGTGGAAATTTAATTGCCAGTATCCTTGTTATTGAGAAGAAGAGACAGAAAGGAAGGAAATCAGGATAGAAGTCCTTGTCACCTTGTGATTTGCTTTAGTGAAACAGAACAACTTTGAAGTTGTTAAAGAACCAAGGTTTGATATTGCTTGGGCTTTCCCCCATGTGAGTGCTGCAGCCCAGTCCTCATCTTCTCCAAATGGCCTGACAGCCATACTGCGTTTGGCACTTGTTTGGTGCGGGGCAGCCAGCTGTGGTGTGGTTCAGGTCTACTCCCAGAGGAATGTTAGTGAGCCCTTCACTTCCATCTTCATGCAGTGGCTGCTCCCCTGACAAACCATGGGCATTGGCTTACTAAGTGATTACGGGAGATTATGGCTGTTTAATGTATTTGCCCTGCTTTACTCTAGAAAGGATTTGAGTTAGCTTGCAAAGCACATGCATTGCCAGAGGATTAAATAGATACCAGAATAAACTGGGCCAAAAAGGAAAGAAACATGAGAAAATAAAACAGGGCCAGAGTCACATGCAGTTAGGTAGAGTTGGGCCCAGATTTGGTTTTGACTGTCTCAGCCACCATCATCAAGAAGACAGTTTCTTTTTGCAATTTGGACCAGTATCTAGGCTGTATATGTTAAGTACAGAGATTCAGTTCTCCCTCCCTCCCTCCCTCCCTCCCTCCCTCCCTTCCTTCTTTTTCTTTCTTTTTTTGAGACAGGGTCTTGCTATGTAGTTCAGGCTGGCCTTAAGCTCACTTTTGTAGCCCATGCTGGTCTCAAACTCACACCAATCCTCCTGCCTCAGCTTCCCAAGTGCTGGGATAACAAAAGTACAGAGATTCAGGTGTTTACTGTGGCACAGGTAAGGTAGGGCCTGAGAGCAGCTGCCTAAAGTCACTGTTTTGGTGGTGGTGGTTGGCACTCTTCTGCAGCTGCCCTTTTGGTTGAGCCTGACCCTGGAGGCACGCCTGCCCTCCCCCCTTGACTTTACTCCCTAGTGGCCCACCTGGCAGGAATCCAAAGAGAGTTCCAGATCCTTTTGTGGCTGTTGAATTTCCTCCACAGTAAGTAGCCATTCTAAATTGAATAGAACACTGGAGCATCTGAAAGCTTCTTGTCACCATGTCATATTGTTTTTGGGAAGTCCCCATGGACAGTGGGCTTTCAGACCAGTTAATTCTCTGTGGCAGAGGAACCTCGGGAGTAAACCAGGGTAGCCATGGTCACTAATTCTGCTGGCCAGACTGGGAGAAGAGCTGGGGCTTGTTCACACAGAGAAGAGAACATTTAAAAAGTAGTTATCTGAGAAAGGAAGTCCAATTCAGGCTTATTTTTGACAACCTGAGGCTGTAGGTGAAATATACTAGTTTAAGAAAAAGAGAAACCCAAATCTGAGGTGGAGCCAATCTGAGTTCACCAGAGAACGTGGAAGGAGAGCGATAGGTAGGGATCTAAGGTACAGGACAGAGAGTGGAGGGAGGAGTGGGGTCCAGCCATTACTTCCTCTTGTCAGGAAATGCCAGGGGCAGCCAGTCACCTGGCCTTTAGGGGCTTCTATGAACTTTAGTTGTGGGTCAGGTATTTGTTGGAAGATGAAAATCACATGACACTGTTTTTCTGGATGTTCTCTGCACATCCTGGGATCCCAGTGATTTTTGTGGCAGTAAGTCCAGGGCTGGAGCAGGGTATTACCAGAGGCCCTGTTTTATTTTCTCATGTTTCTTTCCTTTTTGGCCCAGTTTATTCTGGTATCTATTTAATCCTCTGGCAATTGGGAAACTTACTCTCTTTTAAGTGGAGAAACAAAATCACAGAGGATGCAGATCTGTAATATGTGCACACTGTTGGAAGTGGCAGGTTTTTTTTTTTTTTTTTTTTTTTTTTTTTTTTTTTTGTGGTACCAGGGATTGAACTCAGGACCTTGTGCTTGCCAGGCAAGTGCTCAGCCTGCTGAGCTATCAACCCTGGCCCAGAGGTAGCAGTTTTACTGACACATCTATCCAAGTGTCAGATACACAATATGCTCATTCTTACAACAAGGGCTTAGGTGTTAAGGGGGATTGAAATGTGAAATGTTGCTTGGTTCAGTTGCTGAAGCTGAGATTTGCTTGAGAACCAGAAGACCCAAGAGACATCTCTCCAGAGCCTCTGCTTTCCTTGTGAGGAGGCCATTTGTTTCACACATATGCTCTAGGAGTTAGAAAGGGTGGGTGTGGTTAATTAGGAAACTGAGGTGGAATCACCTCTGAAATCTACTCAGAGGGGATGAAGCCAGAATTCGCCTGAGAATTTTGGAGAGTACCTGTTCTTTCTTCCTCTTTCTCCCCTTTTCTCTGCACCCCCTTCTGTGTTTTTTTTTTTGAAAAAAAATCTGAGCCTATTATCCTAGGCTCACCTTAAATCAATGATGATTCTCCTGCCTCAGCCTTCTTTAGTGTGGGATTATAGGTGTGTGTAACTACCCTGACTGGTTCTCCTTTTTCTTTCTCTACAATTAAAAAGTAGTTTTCAACTTAGAGGAATATAATATATGCCTGTTGCAATTTCAAGATTGTGTGGTTCATTATAAGTAATGCTTTTTTTCTTTCATGGTTTTTATAAGCA
>PVKN010012934.1:0-20337 GCA_004027915.1 Capromys pilorides
CTTTAACTTCTTTGGTGAATAAAGTGGGATGCAAATAAATGATATATAAAGAAATAAGGAGGAGAAATAGAAAGCAGCTATAGCTATCAATATAAGACAAACATCATTGCAATAATACATTACTGTGCACTGAAGTAGCAACTATAGCAATATTTCTGTTTATAAATGACCAGGATCATTGATGTTCTTCCCAGCAGCTTTCAGGGTCCTCATTTCTCATTCTTTTCTCCACATTTAAACATTTGCTATTTTAACGTTAGACTGATACTAAGACTGATGTCATCAAGGTTCAGACAGCTCTGCCTTCACCATGAATTTAGGAGTAAACGATGCCTGAGAAACCAGAAAAGTAGCTAAACAGAACATTGTTAAGAGAGCTTCAAATAAAAACTTGTTTCTTTAAACTCATAAAATTTTATTTAAAGAAGAATTTATCTTGCCAAAGCCACTCTAATTTAGAAACCCACTTTATTATGAACACACCAAGAATAATTTTGATTTTTATAAAAGAACTTATGAGCTAGCACTTTTTATGGTATCATTTTGATGACATGATAATTGCTTTTTGTATTCTTCTCTGTCTCTCAAAAGCTCATTTGGGTGGGCCGAGTAGATAGCTCTGTGGCTCAAGTGCCTGCCTGGCAAGTGCAAGGTTGTGAGTTTGAACCCCGGTCCCGTCAAAAAAAAAAAGCTCATTCGGAGCAGCCCATTCTTGAATTATTGGAATTTTTTTTATTTATTCAAGATTATCATGGCTATGAAATGACACCCACTAAAATGTGTCACATTCCTACAACTTTAGTTCACTATTTAAAAAAGAAATTCTAAAAGTATTCAAATAAGTAAATTTCAGGGCCAGTGAGATATAGCTCAGTGGACTATGCACCTGCTTAGGCAAACACAAAGACCCAAGTTGAATCCCTGGCACCACATGCCATGCCGGCACCACCCCCATGCCTGCCAAGCGGGCCACCATGTCCAGGTGTGGTGGCACAAACTTGTAATTGCAGTGCAGGGAAGGTTGAAAACTGGAAGATCACTACAAGTCTGAGCTGAATAGTGAGACCCTGTACAAAATACATGTTTAAAAAAAAATAAACAAAGAAGTAAATTTCTACTGGTCCTCAAAAAATCCATACACAAGGGACAATCAAATAGCTCAGTGGATTAAAGCACCTACAAATAGGCGCAAGGGCTTGGGGTTCAATCCCCTGTCCTGCTGCACTGGTCCTGCCCCTGGAGCATGCTGAGAGGGTAATCGAGACTGGACATGGTGGCACATGCCTGTAATCCCAGCTCTTGGAAGGCTGTAAACAGGTGGAACACTAAGAGTCTGATCTAGGACTGAGACCCTAAACATCCTGTAGACCCTTTCCTAAAAGATACAGGAAAAAAAACTACACACATAATTGCATAAGTTCTCACAACTGCCGCAAATCATTAACTCAATTAAAAACTTTTCTTCAAGAAAACATGTACAGCAGGAATGTAAACACTATTTATTGAAAACATGTAACAAAAACAAAGAATGGAATCAAGGGAGGAAGGGATGGGAAAGACAATGAAAAAAGAACGAGGATGTGTTGTATACAGTGACCAGCTGCACACAACAGCTTACACAGGATGTAAACCCTGTGCACTATATGTTAAGGTTCTCCACAGCATTTTGTGGTTTTGCAAGTCTTTAACCCGAAGCTTTTGTAACTACAAAGCAAGAAATTCCCTTTCCCCATGATGACTGAAAGGTACTTCTCTACTCCTTTAGTAATGAGAAAGTATCAAATCAGAATTTAGTTAAAATTTATAAATACACACATACACAGGTGCACACACCAAAAAAATCACCCTTACCAAAGACCTAATAATTCATTCATTCACTCAGCAAATACTCACTGGTCACTCATTATGACATTTTATTTTCAGTTTTTGTATACAGAGAGCCACAAGTCTGCTCTTGGCAAGGATAAGGTAGATCTGAGATGAGAGTCACACTCTGAAGCTTTGGGATATTGTTTCGACTGCTGAGCCATATCAGCATTTTTCAGGATACATGTCTGTTCCAAATTTCAATTTGTTTGTCATGGAGATTATACCAGGGCTCTCATATGGGAAATCAGCAACATTAACTACTTGCAACATTAATCAACCATTTAAAGACAATTTATGAGGCATCTTAGCAGCCTTATTAATTTAGTGCACTAGGATAAAATAGCCTTTTCATTTACTATTTACTGAATGGACACTGTCTACTGGGCTATGAAAAAAAATCATGCAAACTACATGGTTCCTCAGCCCTAAATGCTTGCAACAGGGGTGCTGCAATATTATATAGCCTATCTCAATTGAAATGCATAACATAACATATAGATAGAAAATAATTTTGCTCTGAGAATCTCTTGTATTAAATATGCATATTGTACATGGTAAGAGGTCACTACACTGTATCTCTAAAATGTTTCTTGTTATTCTGGATGTTTAAGATGTCTGCACTAATTTAATTCTCCTCCTTCTCTATCACTGAAAGTGCATGTGTTTGTGTGCACTGGGGCATGCATATGTGTGAACAGTAGCTAAGGGAAACACTATTATCCCAATTTCACACATGAGATAACTGAAACTAGAACTGGCTTTAAGTCACATGGCTATGTGGTTCACGGTGGCTGCAATGGAGCACAGGACTTCTGATGATCTGCACAGTGTTCTGCTCACTATTTCCATCTCTTTTTATGACAAATATTTATATTACATATAGGTATAACAAATAACTACCATCATGGGAGCATTTGCTAGCTTCAGATAGTGTTTCGAGCATTTTGTGTGAATGATTGCATGTAATTATCAGAACAATCTTGTGCAGAATAAGTACAAGAGCCAAGATCTGAAAATATACAGTCTAGATCCAAAGCTTATTCACTAAACCACTATGCTCTAATACCTCAATTAATAGGCAGTTGTCTCTTTTTCTTCTTTTTTTGCTTTGGTCAGGTTTTGGGCTACAGTGAGCACATTGGATATAGCAGGATGATAACTTAGCAACTTGGTTAAGATGTGAGAAGCTATGCAAAAGTGAGAAAGTGAAATGATTGCAACTACAGTACTTACTAGGAATAATAATTTCCAAGAAGTAGATTGCTTATGGTGCCTTATACTCAAATGAAATAGGAAGCATAGTAAAATAAGTGAAAATAGTTACTATTATGTATTTCCAAGGGATTATTGATATGGAAGTGGTATTGCAGAGCTATCTTCTCTACCTATAAAACTATGATGTGTATTTGAATAGCTAGGCTTTGCAAAAACATCAGGCTTTCCATTGAGCCACAGTTCTCCAAAGGGCTACTGGCAGAGATAGAATGGAGAGGCCAGACGCCTGACAGTTCTGTGGTCTCAGTCTCCTGCAAGGGAGTCTAGCACATGAAGCACAGGGAAAGGAAGGGTTGGGAGACTTGGGAAACGAGGAAGGTTCCTCACGGTTGGTCTGCTTAGCTCAGAGGCGGGAGCTGCTCAGGTGCGTTCAATGGACTTTGGCAACATGTAAAAACACAGAGGGTAGCTAAGTGTTACTCTGGGGACTCCACCCAAATTCAGTGGCAAGTGGGAGGGTGTAGCACACAAGGAAAGGGCAGTTCTTCAGCTTTCCTCTGAGCTTGTCAAAAGGAATGAATATTAATCTTCAGCAAATTTGCCTCATCGTCCATATATCTTACGAAGTATTTTTGTTTCCACATGGAAACTGAGGTAGGTATGTGCACGGTATATGACTCCACGTGACAGACTGGAGAGATTGCACTACAGCAACTAGGATTGGCAATTACAGTTTGACTGCTGGAGAGTGATAAATGCTGGCTACTTCTCCCAAAGTCTGTAGTATCTACCAATAAAAGGGAAAGTGTGTCGGGATCTACTGAACGTCAGACACCCAAAGTAAGAACTGTTCCTTCAGGAGGAACTGAACAAAAAGAATATACCTTCTCAGAATTTTCTTTCTCCTTCCAGATGTTTGAAAATCTCTGCCTAACATCGCTTTTCTATTGTTTAAAAAGAAAATTATTGTCATGTAGTCCAAACTGGATTGTGTACAGACCTGAGTATTGCTTCTGATATCTCTTTTACTTCATACTCCATGCCTTTCTCTCTCCATTAAATTTTGGGTGAACGATCAGTTTGACTAGGATCTGAATTGATGTGACACAATAGAAAATGAGGTGTCTGCACTCTCATATTTGTTACATCATTATTGACAGTAGCCAAGATATGGAAACAACTTACAGATGTTAATGGATGAATGGATAAAAAAATGTGGCATATGTTTTTTCCAAAGGAATATTACTGAGCCCTCAAAAAGAAGAAAATTCTGCTACTTATGACACCATACATGGACCTGGAGAGCAGCATTTAAGTGTTAATAAACTAGACACAGAAGGACAAATACTACATGATACCACTTATATGAGGAATTTTAATAGTCTAAGTCAAGAGTAGCACAGAGTGGAATGCTAGATGCCAAAGCCTTTGGTGAAGGCAAAAGAAGTATTGCCTAAAGGGTATAAAATTTCAGTCCCACAAAGTGATCTCTAGAGGACTAACTCTTACAGATCTTCTAGTCAGTAGTGAACAACATTGCATATACTCAACATTTTGCAAAGAGGGTATAGCTTATAGTGAGGGTGATAATCAGAAAATAGTAACAGTAAATTAAACAAGTGGGAGAAAACTTTTGGAAGTGGTGCATATGCTTATGACATGGATTGTGGTGATGGCTCATGAAGTTGCAGGGTACACAATAAAGACACATCGTTTTGCATGAAAATTATACCTCAGTGAAGTAGAAAAATTCAGTGTCAGATGATCTAGGAAGCAAGACATCTAATTTCTCAGGTATAAGTATAATATTAACTGGCACCTATTTGCATGTAACTGGTTAAATTCTGAGGCCTGGTTACCACATGAATTCTGGGTTGTGATATGCTAGGGGTTTCATCAACTGTCCGAAGAGTCTAAAAGTCTAGTGAAAATTCAAAGAAATGAGTTTGAAAGCATTTTTATTAAAATACAATTGTATATATTTTAACAATAAATAAGTTTTACTGCAACTGTGTACTAATAAAAATTTAAAAAGGAAAAGTAGCTAAAGGAATGAAGTTTCTTAAGACTTTAATACAATAAAGGTATGTAACTGTTCTTGAAGTAATGCCAGATGCCCGGAATGTAAGAGCCTGCTATCTTCCTGTAGAAAAGCAGTGACGTCATTGTACTATACTATAAAATGATTGTGTGTAAGGTTAATGACTAAGAATCTGGCACCCTTGTAGAAATTGATCCCTAGAAAAATCTTGAAGAGTTGATTATTTCAAAGAATTGTGACAACAGGTTTGACAGCAGGTTGTCAAAATGGAGATCCAGTCACTGAGATGGTTCTACAGTTATCATCTGGAGGAAGAAGAAGTGTGGTCATAAAGACAAACAACCACTTGCACAATACAAATGCTCCAGTTGGTTGCTTTGTTTTGCACTGTCTCAGTGCTGCTGGCAGGCAGCGCCTGCAGTGCATCTCTGAGAAGTCCCAGGTCTTTGGCTAGAAACAGAATGCTAAGCACCCCGTGCTACCCCAGTGACTTGCAGCATAAGGGCACTTTTTGCTGTCATTTATCCCCAATCTTCTAACAAACAAATCTAGGAGGAAGACTGAGGTTGCTTTTCTATTTTCTATTAGGATTTCACTCTCAATGGCTCACAATAATTTGCTTTCCTCATAACTTTGCTACTCTTACCCTCCAAAACACAACTTAATGTTTAAATCCTAAGGGAATGGGGGAAAGGGGTGAATCAGGGCAAAGATAGCTGCATCTGGACTGATGGACAAGAGACAGTATACACTCTCAAGGTACAATCCATATTGAAAGAACATCTGTGAGAAAAGAAATCCAGCTGTTGCCCAAACCAGCACCATTTGTGTACACTGACATTTTCTGAGTTAAAAGAAAACAATGCATGAATTACTAAAAAGACTGGGCACTATTTTAAAATAATGCTTGGAGTGATTTGGTATCTAAAGTGGCTTCCTGTCAGGAGGACCTTTACCAAAGTGCAGCATTCAAGAGGGTTCGTTGTAAATGGGCATTTAAAAAATGGCCTATTGCTATAATTTTGCAACGTGCCTGGAAAGGCTGATTTTGAGATTGGGTGCTTTAAACAGAACCACTAAAATGTGAGCTGCAATTGCTTTCCCTAATGAGGCCTTCTGATCCTGCTGCTTAGCATTTCCCTTAAACATGCCTGCGGGCCTCCTTGGTAGAGGGTTTGGGGTGTCCCTCATTCCAGTGTAAAGGGAGACAGAACAATTGCACAAAAACTTCTTCAGTTGACTTCAATAGCCTGACCTGAGCTATAAATTCTAGCTCATGGGGCCTAGACCATTAGAGATGACACCATGAAAATGCTACCTGTTTAAAGAAAATAGAGATTTGAAGAAAAAATCCTCAAAATGATATTGTCCAAGCTTGACATATGTGCCACCAAAAAAAAATTCAAATTCAAGTTGGTCATTTTTCCAAAATCTGCTTGTGGACCTCACTAAAATCAATACTTCTTGACTTCTAGCCCAAAACCAAAATACAGCAACAAATTGTTTTTCCTGCTTCCTTGGACTGTAACTCTGTGGGCCACAAAGAGGGAAAGGAAAACCTGATGTTGTCTGTGCAGGGCTGGTGCACCAAACATCAGTGTTGCGCTGGAATATTAATGTAAATGATATTCAAATTGCCCCTGAAATAGGCTCATAATTAGCCTTCCCTCTTTCTATGCTGTGTCTTTAAGCTTTTCAGAAGTGTTCAGATTTGAGCTCTCACCATGGAACCAATATATGTCCACAGATTGTAGCGTACTTCTTTGTCCTGTGTCCCTTTTTCCTCCTCCGTTTTTCTCCTTTGCACCTGTCTCTGAAAGAGCACTGGGAGAGGTCAGTGGGACTTCTATGAAACAAAAGTTTATCTACCATTTCATAAATGCTTGTTATAATAAAATGGCATTTGATGCTGATGTTTTGTTTTGTTTTGCTTTGTTTTTGTGAGGCAGTTACGTGAGTCAGCCGACACAATAGCTCACAAACTTATTTACAAACAATGAATTGTGCCAAGTCAGAATGTTAATTTATTTGAATATATGTACGTCAGTATTGGTAATAAATAAAAGCATTGATGCATGCTGCTAGCACATGTTAACCCCAAGGATGGTATGCTTCTGACAAGAAACCAGCTAAACAGACTCATCATGAGCGGTTGTGTCCTTGCTGGATTTGTGTCTCCTTCATCAACTTTCATGTCATTGGACTGAGAGTATCGTCATAATCTATCACCTCATAAATGCTATGTGCACTTTTTTCCCAAGATCAAATCACCCTTTTATCAGGACATTAAAAAGAAAGTTCTTTTTGTTCTAAGAATACCGCGGCTTTCATGGAGGACAGCGCTGATTAGCTCCAATCCAGGTTGAGGGTCACTGGCTAACATGATGTCAGCAGAAGGCAACTAGATAACAACAGCAGCAGCAATGATACCAATGTTAGTAACAGCTTGGGCCAGTATCACACATTCACTACTCTAAAGCTCTGTCATTATATTAAAGTCATCTTCACAGGTGTCCTAAAATATGGGGCCTATCTCACTTTTACAAATGAGGAAATGGAGGCTCAGAAATCAGGACTAGCTTGCCCAAAGCTCATAACTAAGTGATGTAGAGCTCGCACTCAGAGTGAGCTCTTATACTGTATTCTCTGCTTCATTATGGGAAATTAGACATTCTCCTTGGAGGAGAGGTGATGGTAAGCTGAACTGGCATACTCTCTAGTAATAAGACTTCAAATGACAGTCAAAAAGTAGTAGATTTGCGTTTTTATTAAAAGAGCACAGGAGTTAGTCATGAGAGCCAAGTCCAAGGTGGCCTGTGTAGCAGACAGGAAGAGCAGTACCAGTCCAGAGAGAAACACAAAGCCAGGCAGAGAAAATGACTCAGCTCGTAAACTACTGTGCAACTTAAAGTTGAGGGAAATGCAAATAAAATAGAAGCACTGTGTAGAAGGAAGAAGATGCCTCCTTGTAAAGAAAAAAAAAATAGCATTTCAAACAAGTGTTTGCCTGGGATGACCAAAATGTCTTCAGAAATTAGCCGAACTGTGTTTCCATTTGACCTGGCTCATGAAGTGTCCACTCTCACACATTGGTGACAATTCCTTCTCCATTAAAGATATCAAAACAAACATCATTCTGCCACCTGGATACAATTCCATAGCCCTCTGGATTTTATTCCTAGTTTCCAGTACATTCTTTCATCCCTCCCTTATCTCTAGTCTGCTGAGTATTTGTAAGGAATTCTTCTTGTGTTTATATACAGGGCCAACTCAAATAAATCACCTGCCACCGTGAATAGGTCACTCTGTCTTTGTGGCCGAGAGAGAGAGAGAGAGAGAGAGAGAGAGAGAGAGAGAGAGAGAGAGAGAGAGAGAGAGAGAGAGAGAGAGAGAAAACCAGCTGCGTGCTAACAGCTAACATCCTTTCAGGTTCTGTAATTTCCTAATTGCTGTCTATTTATTAATAGTTACTTACTTCTGGCTATTTATTAATAGTTAATATTTACTTCTGGTCAATATTACACATCAAATCCCATACATTATACTTCAGTATTTTGCTAGAGTGCATACACACTCATCCATCTCATACACACACACACACACACACACACACACACACACGATTTCAGCAAGCATATACAGAAAACATGAAATGGAGCGTTGGTTTTATTCTACAGAATTCTGAAAGAAAAAAAGGGAGTTAATTGACTGGAAGATGGTGGTGGATTGGCTGCTACAAAATCTCATTATGCCCAGAGACTGGCCCTCAATTGGACAGTATAAACTTCTCTCAGGGGCAGCTTTGCATCATCCAAGCTCACAGGCAGCAATGCTTATAATTTGAAAACACCCAGGGTTTAGAGACTTAAAACTCAACTTCAACTGTACCCCATAAATATGTAGAATTACTATATGCTAATTACAATAAAAATGTATGGGTTGAAAAACGTTCAATTTTGAAAATGTCCTAGATGTGCTGAGCACACAATATCAAGCTCTCCAAAAATTACTTGGAAGAAAGCTAAACACCAGTCCACCAATGATACCTATTGGTCTTGAGGTGATGGATGCTCATGTAATCCCTCCTATCAGCAAACAGCAGCAAATTATAATCCAAAGCTTGCTGCCTCACTGGAGACTTGATGTCAATTCAACTTGTAAGATTTGGATGGCTAACTACAGCATCAGGTTAAACTAAATCTCGAGAAAGAGGATACTCTAAACAGAACATTTTAACCATTGTTCCAATTTACTGAGGAATTTCTGCATGCAAAGTACTGTGTTAAATATGTAAATTGTGTGCTTTTATTCTCACGGTGGTCCTTTTTAATAATGGTCAGTACCATTAGAAAAATTCCCATGTCACAGACTATCATTGAGGCTTAGAGAGGAATCTTGCTCAAGATGATGAAGTTGTAGGCATGAGATATGACCCAAATCATCTGGATATGGGGCCACACTTATAACCACTTTACTGGTGATAAGTGCCAAAGTCTCTCTCCTGGTCAGAGTGTGCTGATTAGTGCTACTATTTTTCTCTGAGACTTTCTCTTTTCCAGCTGTTACATGAGTGACAGCCCACGACCCCCACCCCCTAACCGACACATTCTTTCTTCAACTGTGCTAACACCGTCAATCAGGCTACTGTCTGGACCTTTCTCCCTTGGAGCCACTAAGTCTGTCTGACTCTTGATTCAGTTTTATTCTCTTTTCGACATTTAAAAAATAAAGTTTGAAGAAGTGAAATAGTAAGTCTCCCATATTCTCTCCAAGTAGTATCAACAATAGCTGGCTTTTGGTATTTGTTTGCAGTCTTTTTGTCTACATTTACACTTTGTTTAGACAAATTAGGCCTGACCACGTTGTTCTTTTGTACTTAGACTTTTCAAAGGGAATTTGCATAGCTCTGTTCTTATCCATAACTTGTTGGTTTTGTTGATCCTCTAGCTTAACTCTTAGGTAGAAATTCTATTCTTATTTTCAGGATCTCAGGGTAGACCCTCTAAGTTGCTTCTATGTCCCACTACATATTACAAATATAGTAAAACTGACATAAACCTTTTGACTAGCCATATTATTACTATTACAGCCCAAGGTTGTACTGTCTGTTTAGCTTATCTACTACTCTCAATTGTTAAAAAAAATTCATAGCAACATAAAAGATTGTAAAAAATCATTTCGTGCAGGGGTCAATAACTACATAGTCTTTTCCCAACAAAGCAGAAGAATATGTATATTAACAAGGAAATTATGGGGTTGGACATAAACAATGCATCACATGAGTGACTTTGGCAACATTCAGAATTTTCTTTCTAAAAAAGACAGACCTTATAAATAGAAAAACAGGCATTTGAGGAGGCATCACAGAGACAACTCTAAGAATCATAAGCATAATTCATGACATCTGATAACTACAACACTTAGTATATATTTCAAAATGAAAAATAAACAGGGAGGTAAGCCTATAACTTTAAAGGAAGGTGCATACCGGGAACTGCTTTCAAAGGCTATCTGTGGAAAGGATAAGACCACAAAGTTAATGGAAATTGAAATGCCTCCCAGAAGGGAAAATCCGTGCTGTGCACGGCAAGGGTCAACAAGTGAGCACAGGGAACAATGGTCAAAGACATCTTTTCTGTGAAATCAAAGAAGCCTTTTTCCATACATGATATATTAAACTTTGGGTGTTGTAATTATGGAGTCATTTTTGGTTTATCTAAACTAAATATATCTCTCTACTAATACATAGAGTGGAAAACCGAGGAGATATTGTAAACCAAAGTTATTGCTGCTTCTGAACAGAATACTAAAAGAATCTCATTACATTGCTTATGGATATCAACCAAGTGACTTGCGCCCCCTCCTGTTCTTCCCAAGAATGACATAAAACATTCCCCATGTCTCACTCCTTAACAGAGCCTTTACAAGCATAGCTTGGCCACAATGCACAGAACCAATGTGAGTCCTGCTGCTAGCACTTGAGATCATCAATTGTATGATGCCCATATTCTTCTTTGCTTTCAGCTGAAGGAGCAAGATATGGGTTATTGCTATTGTGTGGAAATCATAAAGTGAAGAGCCTCTTCATGGAAATGTAGCCAGGGATGCCAAGAACCTTCCATTACTATTCATTACTCCTTGTTACTAGCACTCTCATGTGCCCTCCTCCCAAATTGGTATGGAAATCTCAGGGTTTCAGAATCATCAGGTCCACCACCAATATCTTCCTGTTGGTCTGCCACACTGTGTAGCTGTTACGCCTTTCCAGGTGGTCATTTCCCCCAGCCCTTGCCAGTTCAGTCCAAAACTCAGAAGAAGGCAGGGTTTTACACACCTCAGTACCTTATGACCTAAGAGATGCTTCAGTCATAGCCCATATACATCCTTTCAGTCTCATTCTCTTTGAAATGAATGTGCTCAAAAATGAGTGCAAGAAGTAGGCAATCACATCTTTTCTTTATCAATGCATGAACTACAGCCATTTCAGGAACTAAGATCCTATTCTGCTGGTTTCAGCTCCTCTTTCTCTACCCTTCTCTTGGTCTCTACCCCTCTTTATTCCCTTCTTACTTTAATTCCAGAACTGAGACACTTCCAGTAAGAAGATTCTACTCCTACCTATGCCTTCCTGCACTGAAACTTTTCACCCTAAATTCTTCACCAGAAGTCATAACCTCATCTTTTCTACCTCCCTTCACCCTGGTTCAGTGCACTTCATGGGTTCACAACTTGCCAACATTTTCTTGGTAGGCCCAGCACTCAAAAATATGTTTTTAAAGCTTGAAACAAGAAAATATTAATGGCTATAATTTCTCATGTATCCTTTGTATCAACTGTGGCTCCAAGAGTGTTTGTTTTGTTTTACCTTTTCTCTTTATTCTCATCTATTTTGATATGAGTTACATGTGCTTAAATTTCAGTGGACCTTAGACATCATCAAATTCACTGACTCCTAAAAATTTTTGGTCTGTAAAGCTATTATACTACAAACTCTTGGGGATAGGGAGATAACTCTGTGGCACAAGTGCCTACCTGGCAAGTGCAAGGTCGTGAGTTTGAAACCCGGTTCCGCAAAAAAAAAAAAAAAAAGCTATTATACTACAATTTCTTGAGATGTTGATGAAATATAAATTCTTAGGTCTTTCCACAAACCTATAAACTCAGTTTTCAGGCATTGTTCCTGAGAATCTATACTTTGACAAGATCCACAGGCAGATCTAATGTACAGTCAGGTCTAGGTACTTTGATTATCACAACCCATCATTTCACAGATGAGGAAATTAATAAGAGAAGAAACAAAATTCCACAAATTTCTCACATGCTAGGAGAAGTATTTCGGAACAAATCTTGTTTTGTAAAGAACACAGTGGCTTGTCTGTTGAATTTGCTCAAAACACAGATTTTAAAAAAGCTGGATGCTATCAAATACAACCAGCTCATGGTAGCACACATTAACTACCAAAGATTTATGACATTTTTCCCTCCAAAACTTACATGGCTCAAAACCATGAAAGACTGTTGACTGCTTCATCAACACACTGGAGCTGGAGAGAATTATGAGATGATTACCCGAGCTATTTGAACTTCTTCTTAACCCTTCTTTATGAAGTCAATGGGAGATGAAACAGTGGGCCAGAAACAGTATAACAAAGAAGCAATAACAAAGGCAGGCATAGTAGGTATTGCACTCAGACAACCCCTTTTGGTAGTTGTTTGCAGTTGAGATATAACTCACCTATAGTCATCAGAACAGATTCTCACAAAGAAATTTTTCTATTGCAAACATTTTGAAAGCAATATTAGTAATGGATCCTCTTACCAAATGGCATTAATCAAAACAGCAATGTGATTATTAGGTTTTATAAACAACTGAGAATTTAAACTCATTTTCAAGTACTTCTTGGCCAGGCAACATGATCATAAAATCTATTAGAATGCTCACTCTCATGATCTTCTTGACAAAAATGAAGAGGGTCACTCTAGATTTAGTTAACCATGGTCATCACACATGTAAGAGACACTCAACCAGAAAGAGCAATTTGTCTCCTTGGCCTGAGACCGTCTGGATGTCTCTGAAAGTTTGCTTTTAATGTAGTAATGCTACAGGGTACATGAATTACTACTCAAATAGCAAGTGAAACTCTTTATGAGTCATACAAAGACATGACAAAGGCTGACGACTTAGATAATGAGTCAGAGATGGCATCACAACAGTTGTGCTTGTATTTAGCCAAGTACAAGTGTAAAGTGACTTGGAAAGTACCCTTGTTTGTCAGTTGCCTATAAAAATCATAGGGCATCAAAGTCAAACGATACATGTTGTTTTGTAGTTGCTAGGACTAAGAAATTTTAGTCATTCTTTATTAATTCTCAGCTCAGTACTATTTTGTTCATCTGGAAAGAGAATTATAATTATACAAGTTTCCAATTTAATGAAAAAAGTGGCAGCAGCCTACCTGATTGTGTCTGTCTTTCCTCTAAACGTTTTCATGGTAACTTCTGTGTACCTCCTACTAAGTTGTAAACACCGAAGTATGATGACATTCTACTTAAAAATCTATTGTTCACTCTAGATAGACTCTCAGTATCTGATAGCACGACTTATGTGTGTGCCTCACCTTAACCTTAGTGCCTAGATAGGCTCTGGCTATGTAGAAGGGTCTCACATATATTTACTTAACATGTGAGCACATGGACAAGTGAATGAAAAGTCCAGGTATACTACCAGCACATCATCAGTGGTTTACATTGTGCCCTAAGGAATGTGCAAATGTCCTTCTTCTCTCTTCCATCACATCCTAGTCCTATACATCCCCCTCTGCCACACCCGCATACCCCAGCCAGGCCATTGCTACAGTCCTTGCCCAGGCACTCGGCACCTCATAATTTTTTTTAATGTAGCCCAATTAGGAGCATAGTGAACTAATAAAGCCCCTACCAAAGTGGAGTAATGTGGAATTAGATCACAGCACACCTAGCAATGTCTTGCACATGGTACTTTTCTATAAATGACATATGGATGGATGAAATGAAATGATTATACAGACCATATGAAAGAGGAGGCTAGAAGTAGGCTGGGACCAGACTGCGAAGGAACTGAGACACCCTGCCAGGGCATTTAGGTTTGATCTTATAAGGTATAAGGAGCCATTAAATTTTTCTAATCTTATAAAAGTGAGATTGGAGAGAAAGTGATTTAAAGGCTAGAAAAGTAGTTTATAGCTTCCTAACTATTCAGTAGTATGGTTCATTTCTCTTTAACTTTAGGAAATATTTTAGCTATATTAAATTCTGCAAGTACTCCTGCCACAATTATTTGAGAGTATACCTTTTTTACTTGCACCTTCCACAACAAGGAGGCTTTTAAAAAAAGTATTACAGTTATTTTCTTTTACTTTGTTTTGGTAACAGATTCTGGTTTTCTAGAGGGCCCAGCCATACCTCATTTTAAATGCTTTTCTGTCCTATAACATTTATGAGGAACAATTTATGTCCAAGATCATCAACCTGCCTCAAAGACAGGTAGTTGCTGGAGGCCTGGGAACCTTGGACCTGAGCTAATTGTGAGTTCCAGCTAGCTAGTTTCACAATAATTACCAAACTCTGAAAGCAACTCATGGGAACATATAATTATCAACCAACTTGCTTTCGCAAGGCTAGGCCTGTAGTTGCAGTTAAAACCACCTGTCCGAAATCTGATCCCTAGCTTAGGAATGAAACAAATTACATTGCTAGTGGTCTAGAGGAAAACAAGTGAGCAAATATCATCACCTTGATCAAAATCCACAGTCCACCTGGACTGGTGTTACCCAAAAAAAGAAAAAGAACAATGAATTTGAACACCTCAATAAAAACTTCCAAAAAGAAGGCTCCAAAAGAAATCCAGTTTGGTATCACAGTATAGTCACAGTGAAAAACAGCTCATCAGAGATCTTTCTTCACAATGGTTTACTCCAAGTATTACTTGATTTCTCTCATCTCTTAAGCTGTGTGAAATCACACAGCTCTTACTGACTTATCACAAATTACTTCACAAATGATGTTCTTGGTGTGTGAGACATTATTGTATTTCCTCCCCTATTAAAACCTTGCATTTTATTTCTTTCTAATTTGGTGTTATTTTTTCTTTGAATTGATCATCTGCATCTACAGAAGTGCTCTGTATTTTCTTTCCAACTGTCTCACTGATGAAGGGTTATCTGGCAATATAGGATAGAAGAAAATTTCTCTGTCTCATTTCTTTCACTTCCACAGTAAACCCATTTGCCTGCTTCATCTACAACAATGTAATGGGAAGGTTTTCCTATCACACTTATCAATCCTGATGCAAGAAGAGCGAAAGTCCAGGACAGATGATGTCTGTTCCAGTTGGTTCACTACACTTCCAGGATCACAGAAACTAGAGCTGAGCTTGGTATCAGGGTTCAAAATGAAAATTCCATGAAATACGTTAAGGCCAAGACAACAGAAGACCAATAGCATACTTTTTCTGCAAACTGTGAAAATGACTTACAACAATATCTATATTAGCTGATTGGTTGGCAGAAGTGATACATTGGGTAGACTTCATTTCTAAAACCCAAGCTTGGACAAGGCTAATGAAGTGAAAGGCAGATGTAAACATACTTAGTGAGAAGGTGGGGCACAGCAAGGTGAAAGTGAGAAAACTGGACAAGATTAGGGAAATACAGTGACTCAAGCTACCTTTATCCATAGCTTCCATTTTTGCATGCAATAAGTACATGCTCTGTGCCAGATACTAATTTAAAGGTGCCAAGAACCTGAAAGAGAATGGGGTGTGATTTTGTGCTGAAGAAACTTCCTGTTTGCTATGAAATCCAATCTAATGTATTATACCCTCAACAGGTTTTTAAAGATTTCCTGGGGGCATAAGTCTTCCCGGAACTTCTAAGGTTGGAAATGCTAACTTCTTTTATGTCAGAAGGATAGACATTTGCAAAGACCTCCATGAATTATGCAGAGCTGTGACTCATCATAGAACTCATTCCCAAAGTAACAATTGTTCCTCAGCAAGATAAGCCTTAATGTAACATGAGGGAGCCTACATATTGAACACCCCAGGCATTCTCTTCCACCCTCTCTGTGGGAGACAGGGGACCAGTCCTAAATCCCTGGCCTAGCACCAAAGCTATACGATGATTAATCATGTATCCTGCAAGCACACATTCTCTGCTAGGACCTGAGACCTTTGCCGTAATTATTGCCACTTGCTAAATTTCATCTCTACTGAGAGTATAATAAAAAAAAGTGACTACCAAAGGAGCACTTGTTAGAGTAATCAAGCTTGAAATTCTGTGACAGAAATGCAAATCTGAGGTTACCATTTAGTATACAGAAGGAAAAAGACAGCCCCGCAGAACAAGTCAGTTACCTTTGGAAGCACTAACCAGTCCCCCTGGTTTAACTCAGAGAAACGCTTTAACTCTCAGTGTGTCGCTTCACATTTACTAATTCACATCTCTACTCCCTCTCCTGTTCTCTCTCTTCCTCTCTCTCTCTCTCTCTGCCTCTCTCTCTCTCTGTCTCTCTTTCTCTCTCTGTCTCTATGTCTCTCTTTCCCCCCTCCCTTCTTCCTCCCACTATTTTCATTTCTCCCATTACTTTCTTTTTATCCTTATCTAGCACTTTACTATATATATTTTTATGTTTATTAGCACCATATTATAAAACAAGAGTCAGATTCTGAGCAATTTCTGATTATAACTGGCTGCCTGGTGGAATTTGTCTGTCCATTCTAAATTTAAACACAAAGACTCTCAGGTCACTCAGTTCCATTATATTACTTATGATTCTACTCCCACTGACAAACAAGAAATGACAGAAGGGTTTAGACGGGATGCCTACCAGTCTCTTGCACAGTTACAGACAGAAATCTGCCACATGGATATGTCACATCTGTGCAAACAGGCTGCCAAAGCTTTTCATTCAGAGAGCAAGGCAGCAGGTTAACAGAGGCCAGATCTGAGATTTATTAAGTCAGGATAGTTTGGCAAATATCAAGGGACCAATAGGCAGGTAGAATACAGAGGGGCCTGGATGACCACAACAGACACCATGTCGGAAAAAAAGGTGTCCAAGAATCAGGTATCCCAGGACTCAGTTAGTTGGTCAAGAGAACTCAAGCAGATATAGGCCAGAGAGCCAGGGAACTCTAGACCTGGAAGTGCTGAAACCATAGTAGTCTATGTTATAACCCCTGCTTTCTGATCTGAATGTAAAGGCAACATTTCTAGGAGCTATGGGAACAGTTGTCACTATTCACAGTAAAACAGCTTGCACTTCAGGAAGCACCAAACAATTTCATATCATGACAGTTAGTTTGGATGAGAAAATGTAATTTTCTAGGGCCTAGAAGGATAAGCCAACACATCTTAGGTATCTTCGGCCAAATGACCTTGCTTTCTAGTTCTTATAAGTGAAGTTAAGCAAAGTAGGTGAAAAGATGCTCGATGTTGATACACTTCATTGCCTTGCCTTTTCATTCACTTCTCCATCGTGGCTGCAGCGGAGCAAGGGGACCTTAAAGCACGAGAATACTTTTCGCTTTCTAGCGAGGTAGCAGAAGGCCCCTGTGGGTGGAGCACATGATGCTATCATTCACTAGCAGGCCCTAGAGTGAGACAGATATCTGAAAGAGGCTTTGAGGACTAGATGATGGCCAGCAGGGCTTCTCTGATGCTAATTCATCCCCAGAGCCAAATGTGTACCAATGCAAACCCCAAAGGAACAGACATTATTGTAAGAGCCAGCCATACCACTGCTCCCCTCCATCGGCATGGATAATCAAAAGCTGACCTAGAGCTGTTGCATTTGGATCTTCTGAAAAGAAAATCAAATTTTGCAAACACCTTCTTGGCCATTGTTTTAGGGGAACAAAACTTGATAGTGGTTTGCATGGCACTTCCACCTATTAGAGTTTTTAGGACACATTAAATAGTGTCACAAGTCAGAGCACATTGGATTCATTAATGAAATTGGACTGCTTTTCTAAACATCAGAGCAATGTTTTAGTAAGGAGAAACCTTACTTCCTCCACTTAGTTGAGCTGGAAAATTAATGTAGTGTGCTTCTGACGAAACACATAATGAACATTTTGAATTTTCATCATGTTGCTGGAAAGTGATTCTTTATGTTCTTATTCCAAACTTACAGCAAGTAAATTTAACGTTCCAAAGCTGCTGAGCCATTTTAAGACCTCACTATCAACTTGTGGGGCCCTGTAACTGATTCTGACCTGGAATTGATTAGTGCTTTCTGGAAAACCTATTGGTGGCGAATTACTGCACTTCACGATAAATCAAGTCATTTGGGTGAGTTATACTTTTACCCATTCACGTTTTTCCTAAGAGGAAGAAAATTACAATTGTTACTTGAGTATCCTGTAGAGAAGTAGAGACCCAAACTGGCTCACCTACTGTCATCAAAAACTTATAATCAGGAAGTTAAAAATCCTGACCAGTAACTTGGAGCCCATTAACCAGCTCCTAAGCAAAGCAGATTTCAAGGTCACCAGTGTTCTTCAGTCAAGAGTCATAGGTCACAAATGTGTCCCAGCACCCTGAGAACCCCAGGGACATAGATACTTTAACAAGATATTCCATTTCTGAGTGTTTTCCCCATTCAGAGCTGAATGGTGACAGCACAAAGAATTGGAACAAACATTGTGAGGAAAGGAGGGTGACACAATCAAATCTTTAAAAAAGAACCTGTGATGCAATTTATATATCATCAAATTCACCCCTTTAAAGTGTACAGTTCATTGTGTTTTACATATTCACAAAGATATACAACCATCCCCACTATCTGATTCAAGAACATTTTCAACAGCTCCAGAAAGAAACCCTGTATACATTAGCACCACTCTCCATCTCCTCTCCTGCTTCCACCTACCATCCATGGGCAACAACTATTCTTTCATTCCCTATGGACTTGTTAGTTCTGGACAATTATTTCTTTATTTCACAAGTGTTTTTTTTATTTTTTTTTTATTTTGTTTTTAAATAATCACTGGATTTTTCCCTGCAGGCAATAAGGCAGTAGGAAACATTCAGGTTGTTAAAAGTACCAGACTTTCTTGGAAGCTTCCCTGAGGGAGCTCACTTGTGGATGTAGATGACTATTCTTTCTTTAGTTGGGGTCTTGCTTTATTGCTTTTCCGAGATAGGGAGTATCTCAAAGTCAGATCTAGCCCTTTTGTGCAAAACAGTATAGCTGAGTATATTCTAGAGCGAGGGATGCCTAAGTTCCTAGCCATGCTGTCCCCTATGGTCACGGTGTGATGAGTAAGTTACATGGTATCTCAGAAACTCACTTTCTCTCCCGTAGAAGGAAAATAATAATGCCTGCTCCAAAGGCTTTATTTAGATGAGTAAATGCAGTAAAAAAAGACAGGTGATAAGTAGTTAGGTAGGTAGGTAGGTAGATAGATAGATAGATAGATAGATAGATAGATAGATAGATAATACTATGCCAGGTGTTAGTAAGATCTCAGTAAGTAATGTCTAAATACCCACTGTGTGTCAGCCACCACTTTTTTCACTTACTGAACTCACTAGAGCTTAAGCATACCCTTTCGTGAGAAAGACAGGATTCTGGATACCAGGATTGACAATGCCTCTGAAAGATACCAATGTAATAAGGTGCCATGGTCTCGAATCAAGTATGCAAAACTAATATCACATCAGTAAGCACCAGCCTCAAATTAATTTCTTGACAGGCAAGGCAAGTTGACACTCCCAGGAAATTAAAATCCAACATGTTCTTTCTGCAAAGAACACTATAGTCCATGAAAATCAATACATTTCATGCTGACTCTAGAGCAGTTAGTTTCTCCAGTAATACAGTGATAGCTATTCATGCACAGTATAACATAAATCTATAGATCAATAAGCCCTTTGATATACAAAAAGTTACAGTAAGTCACAGGGACAGAAAATCTCAAAAAGATAAATATCTCTCATCAAATGGCTACTTTGAACATAACCCTATAAAATAAATAATACATGTTTTATAAAGTACATGTGAAAACCCTTATAGGATTTTTAAACACCAACAAACATCTATCTTTGCTCATAAAATGTTCAAAGTCAAATATTTTAAAACAGTACACAGAGTCAATCTAAAAGGTGGAAAAACCAATGAAATTACTTTCTCTGGCTTAGTGAACAATAACCTGACTTACTCACAAAACA
>PVKN010012935.1:0-20336 GCA_004027915.1 Capromys pilorides
AGGAAGGAAGGAAGGAAGGAAGGAAGGAAGGAAGGAGGAGGAAGGAAGGAAGGAAAGAAGGCAGGCAGGCAGGCAGGCAGGCTTCAGTGTCAGAGTGTTCCTGAGTCTCAGCTCCAGCGCTGGGGAACAATCTTCTCAGTCTTATCCTCCTACCTGGGGCGCGTGGCAAGCGGAAGCCCCCTCTCTGGGAACGGCCACAGTCAGTTCCTCCTGTGCCCAGCTCATGTTGCCCCAACCTGCTCAGAAGGTTGCTGACCCGGCTACTATGGTAAGCTTCTTAGGGAGCAAGGACAGCCTCTCCTTCTGTGGGGAAGGGTCCGGAGTGGACCCTCCCTGAGCAGCATTTGTGGTCTGTCCTGGGGCCCCTCCCTGTCCCTGGGGTGTGGGCAGGTGGGCAGGGCCTCCTGTCCCTTTGGGTCTCCCCCTCAAGTCCTTGGTTTGATGATGGCTCATGCTGCACTAAATCTCACCTTTGTGAATCACACCCTGCACACACACACACACACACACACACACACGCACGCACACGTACACATACGCACACAAGCACACACCGCTCTGAGGCAGGAGTGCACTCTGCTCCAGCCCAGCGTTTCCACCTCCTTGGGGTCTGGGTAGCCCACATGCTGGCTCTGAGGACCTGTAGGGGCACAGCTCAATTTCTGGGGCAGCCTCTTCCCTGGCTTTAACCAGCAGCATTTCCTGGCAGCCCCTCAGCATTGTCCATAGGGAAGTGGGGACCTCAGTAATGTCCTCAAGAGATGACTTCAAATCCTCCCCTCTCTCAGCAAGAGGCTTCCATCGGCTCAGGGAGAGGCCGGCCTCAGGGCCACAGAGCCCGCACTGCACACCGGGGTCTCTCACGGTTTCCCTTTCCGAGCTTCAGCAGAGGCAGAGGCAGGGAAAAGCCCCAACAAGCGTCTCGTGGGGCTATGGTAAAAACTAACCCAGTGTTCAGGATAGAGACTCCCAACTCATTTTCTGGCTCCCTCCCGCCCTCCCACAGTACCTGTTCCTTGGGTCGGGAGCTTAGAAAGACCCCAAGTGTCCCAGCATCCTCCCTGAATCCCATTGCTGCCATCCGCCTTACCGCAGAGATACTGACTGGGCCTCGATTCAGCAGAGCAGGAAAGGACTAAGCCAAGCGGCTTCGCACGCTTGGAGCACGGCCGTGGGCGTGTCTCTCTCATTTCACCAACGGCACCAGCCTCCATCTCCCCTTTTCTAGCAAACACTGTTTCTCCTTCCGACCTCCCCACCTGTCCCAGAGCGCCGAGTTCATCAGCCAGGTGCGCCCGGCCGCGGCCCGGCACTGCCGCACGGTGGCGCCGTCGGACCCCCTCGGGTCTGCACAAAGCGGCTTTTGTCCGCCTCCCTCGCAGCCTCGGAAGCTCGGGAGGGAGGATGACCCCGTTCCCCGGGCGGTAACCTCAGCCAGGAGTGACCCCCGCTGGCGCTCACGAGGCTCCGCTCAGCTGAGTGCTGCGCCCGGTCTCCTTTCACAGCCGCTGACCGGGTGCCAGCTGGTCCCAGGAGCCCCAGGGCGGCGGGGCCCCGCGGTCCTTTGTTTCAACCCCGCTCTCGTTCGTGCACCGCGGGGCTGGGGCTCGCTGCCTGCCTTCCATCCAGGCTTCTGAGAACCAGGCTCTGGGGGCTCCCAGGGGACTGCGGGACACCACTCCCATGCTTGCTGAAGACAAGTCAGTTTTCTGTCCTGCTCTACAAATCTTTCACGTGTTTCCTACCAGAGAAGGAGGCTGCAGATTTAAGTTTTAATCTTCTGAGCCAGGCTGCCGCACAGCGAGTAAGGAATGTGTCTAACACGCTCTCTGCTCTGGAACAGTTGGTGGTGCTGACCTTGGGAGCAGCTTCTGGGGCGCATTTGAAGTCCAGAGGCAGCCTGACCTTCCTGACTGGTTAAGGAAGTGGCTTTGGATGCCAAGGGCTTACCCATGCATGACAATTGCTTTGCAAGGCTCCAAGGGGCCAGGGTAGGCTTAGCCAGGGGACCAAGCCGGAACCCAGTGTTTTTGGTGCAGCAATGGAAGAAAGTCACAGAGTCCCGGCTGTCGTGCCCAGGATGAAACCACCACCAGCCCACAGTGAAGAGGAGCCAGGCACCGAAGGGAACCCGGGGCTCGCCACTTGAGATAATGAACTGGCTATCTGGGATAACAACAAATGCCATCCAATGTGGGCTGGGGCAGCACTTTTGGGGGGACACAGGGTGTCCCTGCTTATCCTCATGACCACTTTTTTTGGTAAATATTATTATACTCATTTAATAGAGGAGACAAATACAGCTCTGAGAGGTTAAGTAACTGGTCCAAGGGTTACACAGAAAGTCGTGAGTGGACTTGGGAGGTCAAGGCCTTTAGAGTCTAAAACTCTCTTCCCATGATTTTATATGTTGCCTTTCAAAAATGCTGTTGGGGTTAGAAGATAATGGGGAGAAGGTAGTGGAGAGTGGGTCTTGCCTTATTGCATGGTTCCTTGGGAATCGAGTTTAGGCAGATGAGAGCTTTTCTGTGTTTGTCATGACAACCATTCTGAAATAAAGCCCCTAAGGGACAGGGAGTCAGTGGGTAGGGGCAAAGGAGCAAGAAACTCAGAGTCAGCTTGAGCACGTTTGCTTGATAGGAGGTGAGGGTTTTGCTACTTCAGCGGTGCTCTTTCCCCGCTCTGCGCCTCAGCTCTCGCGCCTGGCACTGACCACACCCCCAACCTCACTCTACCTGAGGAAGATCTGCTGAGCGGAGCTGCCTCTTCTGCAAAAAAGCCTTCCTTCCTGGTCTGCGCGCACCCAGGAGGGCTGGGCACCCTCTCCTCTGTCTTTCCTTGGTTCTTCCCCAGGGGTCGGTACAGCAGGTATCAGTCTTGGTCCTGGACCTGGCTGCAGAGGGCTGGACTCTCATTCGCTCAGGCCTTAGTGATGCCAGGAACGATGAGAGGCCCAGTCACTGGAGAACAAGGAGAAAGGAGGGGTCTGTAGAGCCTTCACCCAAAGGGGGCCACAGTCGGCGGATGAAGCTGGATGGTGCCCAGGGGGCAGGAACCTGGCCGAGGTGAACAGAGCAGTACCACTGCGTCCAGCCTGAAGAGCCGCTCCAGCTCAGGCAGCTCCTGGAAGACCTTTGCTCATCATTGATCAATGTGAGGGAAGGGATGAAGGACGGTAAACGGCCTTTATTAAGCCAAATTCAAGGCCTAGTGGGTCATAGGCAGTTAGTTACCACTGTCTGGGTGAAGTCGGAATTTTCTCAAGAACTCATCATGCTCCTGGAACTTCCAACTCTGTTTCCCAACTGATCTGCCCATCGGTTTGGTCAGAGATGTGGACCAGCTGGGTTGGGAAACCACATTGACTGGCCTGTCTTTGTAGGATGGCGATTCTCGGCAGAGCTGGAGACAGCTGAGCCCTACCAAGGGCTGCAGCATGACTCAGCCCCTCACTGGGGGAGGTGGGGGAGCCCTTACCCTTGGCCATGAGCCTAATTGTGCCCAACACCCTCTTGTTTATCCAAGTGGGTGCTGGGATTTCCTTGGTTAAGCCTTCAGGTCGTCCCTTCTTCCAGGTTTAACGAGCTCATTTATTTTATTTTTTTTTTTTTCACTTAGCAGGTTTTAGGCCCAGTTAATGAGTAGTGGGGTTCTTTACAAGAGCCAAGTTGGGCCTGAGCTCAGGGCATTCTCTTGCCATTTCCTGCTCTCAAGTCCCCAGTGACTCTCCAAGTTTCTCCCCCATCCTGGTAGCTATCCTCCCTGGTGCTGCTCCCATAGATGGAAGTTTCTGGAACATAATGACACTGAAGCTTTACATTTTCTTTTTCCCCTCTCTTTACAAGTCACAGAAGGAGCTGTGGCAGCAGCAGGGAAAGAGATCCACTTTAAGTGCAGGGTTTCCCCCTTTGAGTTTAGTCTGAGGTTTTGGTGGGTTGGAGGTGGGGTAGGCTGGTTGTGAATTCCAGGGAGACTTGCCAGAGGCAGTTTAAACCTCCTTTGTGTGTCTCTGGCAGTAAAGAGCTGCCAGGACTGAGCAGGGGTGGAAGGCGGCTTGGAAGCCTCTCTCTGGTGGTTGATGCTTGGGAAACCTTGAGCGTGGAGATAATGAGAAAGAAAGCAATGTCCACATGACCAGGAATGAGCAGCAACTCAGGGCAGACTCAGTTCCTAGAAGCTCCCCTGGGCGATGACTCGGTGGCTGCCTTGTTGAATCACACATGGGGAGCAGCTTAGCCCCAGGAGCCTCCTGCGTGCTTGGCCATGTTGACTCTCAGGCAGGCAGACCGGGAGCTGAATACTGGGGCAGCAGGAGGAAAGATCGGACACAGGCCTAATGAGTGTCCACAGCTCGTCTCCACGTGTTTCAAGGATTCCTGTGCACTGGAGGAAAACAGATAGCACACGGAGACTAAAGGGCAGGTTATGGAATCCTCTGTGTGTCATTCCTTATTTGCAAACCACTTGTTTCCCTCTGAACCACTGAAGCTCAAGCACAGAGCTGCCCATCGGGAAGTCAAGGCTCTTAGCCTGTGTCTGTGTAGGGGCCAGGCTGGGGTGGCAGTGGGGAGCCTGAGTTGCACCCCTATTTCTCCTTATCTGCCAAGAGTCAAGACTCTTTTGAGTCCAAGGTCCTTGCAGCTGCAAACACATTTGGAAGCATGGTGTGATCTGATTTCCCACTGAATCTCAGCAAAGACCAGACAAAAGGGCTCAGGACAGGGAGGCAGCCCACTATGTTGGGATTCTTCATGCATTTCCCGGGGCTGCTAACCCAGGACAGGAAGTTTCACAGCAAGGTGTCCCTAGGGCTGGTTTTTTTTCTGAGGTCTGTGAGAGAGACTCTATGCTCTGATTTCTGCTGGTTTGCTGGTCACCTGTGGCAACCTCTGGCTTCTAGAAGCCCCCTCTCCATCTCTACCTTCATTCTTATCTGCTGCTTCCCTATATGCCTGTCTCTGTGTCCAAATCTACCTTGTTTATAAGAATGCTTTTCATTGGATGAGGGCCCACTGGTACTGCCTCACTTAACTGACCACATCCACGGGACCCTATTCCCAAATAAGGTCGCATTCTAAGGTAATAGCAGTTAGACTTCACTATATGAATTACAAGAGGTCACAGTGCAGTCCACAGCACCATAATTCTGACTTCCTTCTAGTGTCCTTCAGCAGTGCCCGTGGGGAAGAAGCCAGAGAAACTCTGTGCAGTGGGCAGGAGTGGTCCTGGGGAGAACTCAAAGGTGGTTTAGAAGCAGGGTGACTCATGGGAGGGTTTGTGTTAGAGCAGCCTAGTATGTGGGTGTCTCATAAAGCAGCTGCAGAAATGTAGAGGGAGCAACTAGCAGTTGGAGTCTTGGTTGTCCACCCCCTGTGTATAGGGCTGGTTGGGACATGAAGAGGAGGAAAGTTCCAGAAGAGCAGTCATACCTGACAGGGTTGGCACAGGGTGTCAGGATGGTAGGAAGCACACGGCCACTGAGGACCTGTGGAGAAGCAATCCTTGGACTTCAGGGGAGCATGGAAGAGGATTACAACCAGGAACCAAAGTTCTGGGGACTCTGAATCCTAAGGTAGTCAGGAAGAGAAGCGCCATACTGTGCAAGTGAGGTTCCTAGGATGACTGGGCTTTCATTCAGGCAGACATCCAGGATTAGCTAAGACTTCATCACTTCCTCTTTGAAACACAAGATTGATTTAAATAGAAAGCATTGTTAGAGTTGGGTGTTGGAATACAGCTTGGTAGGCTTTGACAGATAACTAGAAAAAAGGAAGTAGGGGACATTTGCCTTACCAAACATTTCAATTTAAGATAACATGATTGCCAAGAAAAGTATATGTGTTAGCCCAGGAATGAATGCTCCTCCAAAGCATGCTACAATTCAGGAATGGACACAGTATATTTGAAATCTGAAAAAAGAGGGGCCGGGGAGGTAGCTCAGTAGAATAAATGCCTGCCTGGCAAAAGCCCAGGGTCCTGAGTTCAATTCCTGGTTCTGAAAAAAAAAAAAAATCTGAAAAAAGATGACACTTCAACTTAACGGAAAAGTTTAGACTGATTTTTTTTTCTTTTTTTTTTTTTTTTGGCAGGACTGAGGTTTGAACTCATGACCTTGCACTTGCCAGGCAGACACTTGTGCCACAGAGCTGTCTCCCCAGCCCTTAGACTGATTTTTAAAAAATTGTGTTCAGCTAATTTGCTCTTCTTCTGGGAAAAACAGGGAAGTAAATCACTTTTAACTATAAATGAAAATAAATCCCAAATAAGTTTGGGTTAAAGATCTAACTGTACTTACATAAAGTATCTGAGGGAGGGAAATCTAGGGAAAAGTTTCTGTAATTTTGGCACGGAGGGGCTATTTTTAATGATCGAAGGGCTCTTAAAAAGCATAAAGGAGAAAGAACAGGAAATAGATTTACACATATTTATTAAAATTATAAGGAAAAAACACCAAGAGCAAAGTCAAAAAACAAAGTATAGAATTGAATAAATATTTGCTCATAATGATAATTTGAAGTTGTCCATGCCTCTGTGTATATCTTTTATTTCTTTCTCTTGTCTGATTGTTCTGGCTGATGTTTTAAACACTATGTTGAACAAGAAAGGTGATGATGAACAGCCTTGCCCTATTCCTGATTTTAGAAAGTTTTCAGCTTTTTTTCCCACTTAATATAATGTTAGCAGAAGGATTGTCACAAATGAATTTCATCAGGTTGAGATAGATGTATCTATAATTATTTCTTATCAATTTGTGAAAGAGATAAAACAAGATTTCTTAATAAAATAATAGGAGAATAAAAATAGTCAATGTATTACACGGTGTTATCTCTCAAGTAGTTGCTCAGGGTACAAGATATGGGCATAAAAATTTCTCCAATTGCTATTAGCGAAAGCTTTCCCTTTTATTTTATTTTTTAATTTTCCCCTTTTTAATGAACTGAGTGACACTAATAGTATAACTGAGTTTCATTTTTTTTTTTTTTTTTTGCTTTTCCTATTGTCTTTTTTCTTTTCACTCATCCTAGTTCCTTTTTCCTTTTAAATAATTTCTTCCTATTTCACAATATCTATTATACATTTTAGGACTTATTTATTCTTTCAGTTTCTCACACAGGGAGACCATATAATGTTTACACATGTGAGTCTGGTTTATTTCACTTATGAGTCTGGTCCACCTATAAAAGTCTCAAGTTTATCCTTCTTTACAAATGAGTAGTACTCCATTATATGAAAATGCCAATTTTTTTTTGCCCATTCCTTGGTCTTGGTTGATGTGCATTTGACTTGTTTCTAAGATTTCACTATGATGAACTGAACTAATATAAACATGGGTGCACATGCATCACTGTGGTATCTTCTTTTTTAGTTTTTCTGGTACAACACCCAGGAGAGGAATAGCTAGGTTAAACAGGACCTGTAATCCTAGATTTTTTGAGGAACCATCACACTGATTTCCACAATAGTTGCACCAGTCTACACTCCCACAAATAGTGAAGAAGGGTCTTTTCCCCCCATGCCTCCCCAGCATTTGTTATTGGTTGATTTCTTGATGATAACCATTTGTTCTGGGGTGAAATGAAATCTCAGTGTTGTTTTAATTTGTATGTCTCAAATGACCAATGATTTCTAATACTTTTTTTTTTTGTAGATTTATTTGCCATTTGTATTTCATCTGAGAAGTGTGTATTCATCACAAATGCCATTTTTGGATTGAGTCTTTGAATTTGGGGGTTATGATTTTTTCAGTTCTTTGTATATTTGAGATAGAAGTCTTTGCCTGAGGGACAATTGGCTAAAATTTGTTCCTGCTCTGTAGCTTATTTTTTTCCACTTTGTTGATGATTTCTTTTGCTATTCAAAAGCTTTTTAATGAGATGAGATCCCAGTTGTTGAGGGTTTTTAAAATTATGAATAGATGTTGGATTTGCAGATGATATAATCTTCTGTATAGGAAACACAAAAGTTCCACCAAAATATTCCTGAAATTAGCAACTCAATTCAGCAGTGTAGCAGAATACAAAATCAACACATAGAAATCAATAGCATTCCTGTACACTAACAATGAGCTCACCTAGAAAGGAAATGAGAAAACAACACCATTCACAATAGCGTTGAGTACATTAATTGCTTATCAACTAACCTAACCAAAGACCCGAAAGACCTCTACAATGAATACTACAATGCTCTGAGAAAAAAAACTGAAGAAGACATCAGAAAATGGAAAGTTATGCCTTGTTCCTAGATAAGCAGAATGAACATAGTCACAGTGGCTGTACTATGCAAAATGGCCAGGGATATAATTCAGGAACTCAGTGCCTGCCTGGCAAGTGTGAGGGCCTGAGTTTGATTCCTTATATCCATGCCACCCCCCAAAAAATTGGAAGGCCGTATTTCTAAAGCCAACACAGAGATTCAATGGAATCCCAGTCAAAATACCAAAATTTCTTACAGAACTAAAGAAAAACCTATAATTTATATGGGATAAGAAGAGATCCAGAATAGCAAAAGTAATCCTGGTC
Source organism: Capromys pilorides (assembly GCA_004027915.1). Lineage (NCBI taxonomy): Eukaryota > Metazoa > Chordata > Mammalia > Rodentia > Capromyidae > Capromys > Capromys pilorides. Next base: position 8,520 of record PVKN010012935.1, read on the forward strand.
AACAAGAGCAAATCAGGAGTCTTCATAATCTCAAACTTCAAGTAATATTACAGAGCTATAATGATAAAAAACAGCAATATACTAGCACAAAAATAGACATATGGATCAATGGAACCAAACGAAGGACATAGAAACAATCTCAGGCTACCTGATCTTTGACAAAGGGGCCAAACAAATACACGGGGGAAAGCATAGCCTATTTAACAAATGGTGATGGGAAAACTGGCTATTCTCATGCATAAGAATGAGTCTAGACTCAGATCTCACCGTAGATTACATTAAAATCAAAAAGGATTAAAGACCTAAATGTTAAAACAGAAATCATCTATTGGAAGATCACTCTTGAAGACATAGGCATATGTCTTCAGAACCCTGGTGATAAGAAATGGCATACAGAGGGCCGGGTATAAAGGGCTGGGTATATAGCTCAGTGGCATAAGTGCCTGCCTGGCAAGCTCAAGGTCTTAAGTTCGATCCCAAGAAAGAAAGAAAGAAAGAAAGAAAGAAAGAAAGAAAGAAAGAAAGAAAGAAAGAAAGAAAGAGAGACCAACCAACCAAAGGGATCATATCAAGTTCAAAACCTTCTGAACAGCAAGAGAGACACCCAACATAGTGTGCAACCTACAGAATTGAGAAAAATGTCCAACTATTTCTTGGACTGAGGACTAATATCTAAAATACACAAAGGATTCAGAAAGATTGCTTACCCAGTAAAAGACTCATCAATAAAACAGACAACTGAAAGGAAGAGATGCCTCTCAGAAGAAGTACCAATCATCAATAAATACACATAAATGTGCCCACTATCTCTGGCCATTAGAGAACTGCAAGTTCAAGCAGCACTCAGACATCTAGCAATGTCTATTAGAATTCAAAGTCTATTCTCATTAGCTCAGCTACCCAATGTTGGACAGTTGTTTCAGTGGGTATAAAAGCTCACACTTAACAGTGTATTCATGAGGGTGTTTAGAGAAGCACTGTTTGCTGAGACAAAACATTAGGCAGTGCAGGCTTATCTATTAATAATGATAAAATGGTTCAAGAAATACGATGCCTCCACGCTGTGGGATACAATGTCGCTAGCACAAGCGAAAATAAACAAGCTAATTCTAGCTATCATGATACTCACATGGAAATGCTAATATATTAAGTACAAAAAGAAAGTGATGGAGAAATGCGTATACTAGTGATTCTCATAAACAAGTAGAGCAACTAAAGTAAAACCTAGTTCTTGTGTCTGTTCCATGCATATACGTTTATACCATGTCAGAGAAGTGTGTTTTAACAGCACAAATTGCCTTAGGATGTGGAAGAGGAAATTTTTAACTTCTACATGTATCTTTATTGTTTTGCTTATCGTGAGAATTTTTTAAATTGAATAATAGCAACATTAAAAGTGACAAAGTAATTAAATGCCTGGCGCTCACTGGGCCCTCTGAATCACTCTCACTTGCTGACTTTCAAGGTGGTGTGTGTGAGAGCCGCTGGCTGTTCCTCACACACACCTCCTGCTTTTCTCCTTGTTCTGCCCTTTCTGCTCTGTTCTCCTGTTTGCAGGACCGGAGGATTCTTGTCACCAGGCCCTCCTCCCCAGCCACCTTGACCTCAGTTCCCATGGGGATCTCCAGGGCTGGGCAAACCAGCTGGCCTCTCAACTATTCCCACAGCACCTTGTCCCTGTCTCCCTGGGGGGCATCATGAGCTTCCTCTGTAACCACATTTGCTCCAGTTCTATCCCCCAAGGAACCTTCTGTTCCAGGAGGCAGGCATAGTGGTTGGTATTATGTCCCCAGCGCCTTGTCTAGCTCATTGTAGGTGCTAAATACAATAAACATTTGTTAATGTGAATAAACAAGAAGAGAAGGAATGAATGCCAAACATTAGTGACACAAAGAAAACAGTCCATGCCCTCAAAATGCTGCTTTGGAGAGGCAGGCGGATAAACAGCCCAGTTAGAACCCAAGCACATAATTAATGTCGTGGGACAGTAGGAGCTGAAGCTGCTCAAAACTGCCTGGGGAAAGTCTGGAAGTTTTCACAAGACAGGAAGCTTTTAATCAGAGTCATGAAGATTGGATAGACATTTACCAGCAAAATAAGAGCATGGAGTGGTTTTTCCAAAACACAGGGAAGCTCTGCAAGGGCACAGTAGCACGAAGGACTGTGACATGTCCTAGAGATTTAGTATTTCTTGAACATGAAGTTCAAGGATAGGGAAGGGAGGAGACAAAAGATAACCAGGGGAGGTGGTTATTCTGAAACCAAATTGCTGGCACAAGGCCTGCAGGAGTTATCCAGGAGGGGTTTGTGTGGAAGGCAGATGGGGATGCTGGACAAAGTCTTAAGGAGGGCTGTACCATGAGGGATGTATACACTGGTAGAACAGGGTGGGTTAGGGAAGGAACAGGAGGTGACACCAGATAAGGGAGAGTGGGCAGGAGCTTAAAAGAAAGAGGGTTAATACCATCTGCTGATGAAGAACCAGGGCACGGACAGTGTGCTCTGTGGAGGAGAGAGGGGTGACAAAGGGGAGGCCAGGCCAATGTGACTGGGTGCTTGATGTGCTGTGGTGGGAGGTGGAGGTGATCAGAATGGCCCAAGAATTTCCAATTTGGTGGCTTGTTTCATGTATTATAACAAAAACCACTGAAAGGAAAGGTAATCTGAGAGAAGCAGAAAACAGCAAACTTGGTTTGGGCCCTGTTAAATATGTTCATTTCCTAGGGCTACCAGAATAAAGTTACACAAACTGAGTGGTTTAAAAGAAGAAAAGTCTATTCTCCCATGGGTTTGGTGGCCAGAGAGCAAGGTGTCAGCAGAGTCATAATCACTCTGTATCCCAGAATAAGAGTCCCTCCTTTCCCCATTGCCTTTTCCTAGTCTTTGGTGATAGCTAAGACATCCGTGGGATGCCGGGCGTGCAGCTGTGTCATGCCAGTCCCTGTCTCTGCTATCACATGGTGCTCTCCGTGATGTCTATCTTCATGTGGCATTTTCTTCTTATAGAAGGACAGTCACATTGGATCAGGGGATGCCCTACGGCTTCTTGACTACATCAGCAAAGATCTATTTTCAAATAAGATCACACTTATAGGTACTAGAGGTTAAACATTAACAGCTCTATTAAAAGGCAGACAGAGCTCCTAACTGAAATTCCACCTGCAAGGCCCTGGGGCCTCAGGTAGAGCTGTGCAGGAGGCTATGGATGTGGGGCGTGGGTGGGCAGGGCTCAGGGCAGAGGCCTGGGCTGCTTCTCCTTATTTAGAGTCAGTGAACAAAGTGACACAGCCAACAGGTGAGTGGCCCAAGAAGAAAAGCCTGGCAGAAGGTCACGGTTGAAGGAGGGGACAGAGCACGTGTGATCTGTAGGAGACCTGCACACCCAGCCATGGCCCAGCAGCCTGCATCCTTCCTCACCCGAGAGCCAACCTTCACCCAGGCTCTGGAGGTCTGTTACCCGATTCTTACCTTTCTGAATTTCTCCCCTTCTATTCAACACTGCTATGCTTCCTCATGCAGGAAGCAGCGGAGCCCTACGGGCGTCTCCTGGAGGAGTCAGCAGGGTTATTTCAAGATGCTGTTGGGGCAGCCAACTGCCTGAACTTGGCACCACAATACTGTATTGAGAAGCAAACAAGGCCAGCTTGTTTGTATTTTGAGTTTCTTCAGACATGAGCTGGCAGTTTTATAATAACACAGAGGAACCGCATTTCAGGCATCGATGAAATATCCCATATGACCACGCCACGATTGTGCACAGGGGCCACAGTCTTTCCTTCCTAAATGGCGCCCTGTGAGAAGTTACCTGGCCTGCTCCCAGGGGCCGGAGAAAGCTGCAGATGCTAGAATGTAGGACCGATGGGGCAGCCCTGGATAGGTCAGCCGAGGGCCTCTGTGTCCCTGAAAGGAGTACCATTTTAGTAGGGCAGAGTAGTAGAACAGGCTGTCCATGGGAGTGGCTCACACATGTATTGCCAATATTCAGTAGGCTCATAGAAGACACATGACAACCTCTGCAAGGTCTAGGTAGCCTGGGATCTGAGAACTTCACCCATCAACTAGCAGAAAGACATGGGGATGCTGGGAGAACAGGAGAGAGTTATTTATGGCAATGTAGCTCTACTTCTCCTAGGATGAAACCTGTAGCCCATGGCCTAACTCATGGTGAATGACAGTCCTGAGCCTCTTCTTGTTCCAGCAAGACGCATCCTCGGTGCCTCTGGAAAAAAAATGGCCGGCGTGACCATTGCATTTTAGTAAACACCATGGCTACTGTTTATCAAGTACCTGTTAGGGAGTTAGGACTCCATGCTCGGTGCTTTTTCTACCTTATCTCAGGTAATGCTTGCACCAACTCTAGGAAGGAGGTGCTATTTATTTTGCCATTCTGAAAGCAGAAATATAAAATTTTAAAAGGTGAAGTCACCCTGCCCAAGCTCTCATCCTTAGAATGTGGTGCTGCAAGTGTTTAGAGCCAGACTGGCCAAATCTGGAGCCCACTCTTGAGCCCTTCATTATACTTGTGAGGTTTGCTCATCTCTTGTTGAAATTTCTTGTCCACTTGTTGTGTGCTTACTCTGTGAGTTATTGCCTCAGAGATGGGGCAAATATGAGGTAGATGGTTAGGAAACCCTCGAGGCCGCTGCGGTCAGGTTCCAGGAATGCTTTGGTTTTGTGGAGAAAAACAGCACTGAGTTTAGAGAAATGTGGGTCCAGAGCCATTGCTGCTGCCCTGTAAGTTCTATTTGTGTGGCTTTTTGAATCCCGTCATCACCACAGGTGACCTGGGAAGGACATGGCCTTACCGATTAAGATCTGTTAGCAAATAACTCATCAGATCCGGTGGTTGTTAGCCTTTCGGGATTAGCAGCAACCGGGAAGATAATCCAATTTGATGCTTTGATTTTCTAAAGGCCTAAAGGGCAGAGAAGGGATATAACAGATTAAGGAGGGCTATAATTCTTCAATTCGTCTACCTTGAAGAGGTGGGAACTCTGCCCCCCAACGCAATCAGGCAAATTCTATAAGTGCTTGGCTTGCCTCAGTGACACTGTGCTGGCTTCCGACCTGGCTTGGTTTATTTATTTATTTTTTATTTGTTTTCACATCCTATCCTGGTAAATGTCTTCACCATCAAACACAAAATATCCCTGCATCTCTAGTCTAGTCCAAGCTCTCTACCTAGTCCCCTTGCCATGCCCCACACACACACCCTGCCTCCCTGCCAGGAACTTTCTGACTTTTCGACATCTAATCTTCCTTCCATGGAAAAGTAACGCTGATCTTTCTAAACTGTACACAGTAATCTGCATTGTTCCTGCCACTTAGCAATGAACTTGCTAATGGCCACCTATTGTACTTCATCGTCAAAACGATTTGTGCATTGGCCCAGCTTGACCTCTGTCTCTGTGCTCTAATGAGTCCCAGTTTTCTTCGACTCTGAGAAATCCCTAACTGCACTCTTGCTTCCCCTATTTTCTCGCTTCAGCCTCTCATGGACTAGCAGCTTCCACTTCCTGCTCTGGGAGCATGGATTCTTGGCACCCAAATGCCCTGCTGTGAGGCAGCCCAAGTAGCTCCACAGAGACAGGAGTGGGGAGGAGCTGAGGACCTCGCTCCACAGCCTTTGCTGACAGCATTTTGGAGCTCGCTGGATCTTTCAGCTCCATTCAAAACCTCCTGTTGGAAACATGTTGGAAACATAAGAACAGCTCCTGTTGCAAATGCAGCTCCATGAGCAAATACAATGCCTGCTGCTATGTTAAGCCACTAAGTTCCAAGATGGCTTGCTGTGCAGAAGTAGATAACCAGGGGACAGGGAGATAGCTCAGTAGAATAAGTGCCTGCCTGGCAAGCACAGGATCCTGAGTTCAATCCCAGTACTGGAAAACAAACAAACAAAAAAACAGAATAGCGCTGCTATTTTGTTGGTTCTTTGTTTATGCTTGTTGGCTCCCCATGGGTCACCAGTCCCTCAGCGGTCCCAGTGATGGGTGAATTTGGAGAGGCTGAAGCATATTACTTCTGCATGAGGACTGCTGGATGACTGCCCTCAGCAACCCACAGTACCTAATAATCACAACAACCCTTAGGCTGTAAGGACCCCCACTTTCCTCCTTCTCTCTCTTTCTCTTTTTCTACCTCCTTCCCTCCCCTCCTTCCTTCCTCTCTTCTCTCTCTCTCTCTCTCTGTCCTTTGGCTGACCAATTCTCTAATTTCGTGACACCAACTGGGTATTGATATCCTACAGCTCAACCCAATTGTGAGACCAACTACTCAAAATTAGCAGGTTAAAAAAAAAAAAAGCCGATGAGATAGCTAGCAGATTAAGCACTTGCTTAGGCAAGCCAAGGGCTCCACACGCAGTTCGGCCCCGCCCCACCAGGATCACTGGGCTGGAGAGATGGAGTCCAGGTGTGGTGGCACACATCTATGATCCCAGCACTAGGGAGGCTGAAAACAGGAGGATCACTACGAGGACGAGCTGTAGTGAGACCCTGCACACACACACACACACACTCAAAAATTTCAGGTTACCCATGCTTCTGTCTGAAGTGGCTACAGAGATGGGGCTGTTCTGCACAAGTTTCAGTAATTTGCTCTAATGACCTGCAAAACTCAGGAAAATGGCACATTAGTTATTACATTTATTACAAAGGATACAAATGTATAGATACATAAGATGCTTACATTGCAAAGATTTGAAAGTACTCAGCGGAGGCGCCTCTGCCCTCGTGGAATTGAAGCCTGCCACATCTCAGCACACTAACATTTGCCAGCTCCTCCGTCTCTGAACCCCACACCTCAGCTGTTTTGCTTAGCTTTTTTTTTCTTGCAATGTAGGAATACAGCCCAGAATCTCATTCATGCAGGAAAAAAAGCACTACGCCACTGAGCTGTATCCTCAACCCTTAATTTAGAGTCTTGTGAATAAAGGTTTCATTACAGAGGTATCATTGACTGAAATCGCTGACCACTGGTGACCCAAGCCCTTCTGCTTTCCGTGGAGGTCCAAAAGTGGGGCTGAAAAACTGTTTAGGCATATGGTTTTGTTCCTCCGACTCCATCTGAAGCTTTTTCGAGGTCCACTAAACACCACCCCTTCGCATAAACTCGGGGATGTTCCAGGGGGCTTGTTATGAAAAACAAAAGACATTCCTAGGCCAGCCGGATGGCTCAGCCAGTTAAAGCGCCTGCTTCGACAGAGCACAGTGGGCGGATTCGATCCCCGGCCCTGCCCCCAGGGCGCACTGAGACTGGGCGTGGTGGCGTGCTCCTGTAATCCCAGCACTTGGGAGACTGAAAACAGGAGACTCACTAGAGTGCGATCTACACAGTGAGACCCTGTAGATCCTGTATCCCCTGTCCTAAGTGCATTAAAAGAAAAAAGAAAAAAAAATTCCTGAGATTTGGGAGTTATTAGTTCTCATAGCATGTTCCACGATAGCCTGACGTTCGGCCAGGTGCGGTGGACTTTTCTCCCTGGAGCCTCGTAGCTCTTCTGTGTCTTCTAAAGCATTCTTCTTTGCTAATGTGCTTTGTCTGCTTGTGAGACTTACTAATCACGGACTTTTCTTCCTCCTTTGCATGACCACATTTCCCTTCAGTAGCCCTGTTAGAGGCCTATCCATATTTTCGGAAAATTGGTAAATATTGTGAACATGATATCAGCAGTGCCATAATAACTTAAATGTCTATCACATAGAACTTTGATAATCATGAATGTTAGGACACCAACTAAAAAAGAAATCTAGAATATTTTGTGGAATATTATCTTTCTAACAGGTTGTCTTATAACACATTTCACAATTGTAATTAAAAGTCAGTGGTAGGGCTGGGGAGATAGCTCAGTGGTCTAAGTGCCTGCCTGGCAAGCGCAAGGGCCCATATTCTATCCCTAGTACCGTGTGCCAAGCTGATCACAGAAACCTGGCATGGTGGAACACGCCTGTAATCCCAGCACTGGGAAGGCTGAAACAGGAGGATCACTATGAGTCTGAGCTGCATAGCAAAACCCTGTATCAAATACATAAATAAATACATTTTTAAAATTTTAAAAAGTCAAAGATATGGGCCAGAAAGATAGGTCAGCGGTATAAAGTGCCTGCTTAGGCAAGCTTAGGCAACCACAGGGATCGTGGTTCGAGACCTGGCACCACATGCTGCGCCAGCCCCACCCCCAGGGCAAGCTGAGCTGGCCATAACAGAAAAAAAGAAAGAAAGAAAGAAAGAAAGAAAGAAAGAAAGAAAGAAAGAAAGAAAGAGTTTTTTTTTTAAAGGCAAAGGTATTAGATAATTTCTATTGTGAAATGAATGTGGCTTTCCTACACCAAGCAAAAGTGTGAATACTGTCATGCTTCCATAATATTTCACTCAAAGATAGAGGGCACAAACTGTGGTTGTCCCATAAGATTATAATGGAAGTGAAAGTTATTCCCACAAGTTGATAATCACAGCTCAGCGGATTGCTCATCTGTTGGTGGCAACGAAACCAAGCGACTATGCTGCTGACGGTAAGGTGGGGCAGCACATGCAAGCACAAGCGGCGCATCATGCTTAGCAACACACTACCAGGCTACTGGCTTATATATTTTCTGCACTATAATTTTAATAATTATTTTAGATCATGAGCCTTCTACTTATTATCAAAAATAGGATACATAAATACACAAAGGTAGTGTCTGTGTACAACAACAATGAACACATCAAGAAAGAAATTAGGAAGAAAATACCATTGACAATAGCTTCCAAAAATTAAATAATTAGGCATTAACTTAGCGAAAGAAGACACCTCTTCAACAAAAATTATGATACTCTGAAAGAAGATTAAAGAGGACACCAGAAAGTAGAAGCTATCTCCTGTTTCTAGGTGGTAGAAACAATACTGTTGACCAATCAAAATAGCAGTATTCTTCAACAAACTAAATAATAATAATCCTAAAATGCTTATGAAACCAGAAGAGACCCAGAAGGGCAAACGCAACCCCAGGCAGCAAGTGCAAAGCAGGAAACACCACAATCTTGGATTTCAATTTATATTACAAAGTTACATTTGGTAAAAACAGCATGACAAGGGAGCTGGGGAGATAGCTCAGTAGAATAAGCACTCATTTGTCAAGTGCAGGGTCCTGAGTACAATCCCTGGTACCGCAAAAAAACAAAAAATCACAGCATGACACTGGCGCAAAAAGCAGGCATACCAATCAGTAAAACAGAACAGGGGCTGCATGGTCAACCCCCTCCCCCCCACACACACACTCCCAGCCATAGAATCTTCAATAAAATGACCAAAAACATATGCTGGGGAGAACATAGTCTCTTTAACAAGTGGCGCTGGGAAAACTGGTTATCCATGTACAGTAAAGTGAGTCTGGGTCTGTATTTCACACCCTCTGACAAAATAAAATCAAAGTGAATCAAAATCTAAATATTAAAGCAGAAATGATCTTCTGGGGGATAAAATAGGTACAAATTTAGGACATAAATGTAGGCAGGACTTTCTCAACACAATCTCAATTGCACAAGAAGTGATACCATGAAAGAGCAAACGAGACTACAATAGACCCTTGCCATTTTGCAGTTCAACTTTCACGGACTCTCTGTTCCACGGATTTCAAAGAATATTAATCTAAATTACTTATCGTGGATTTTTCGCTATATCGCAGGATTTTGCAGTACCATACTGTACATGTATGTTGTTAAAATTATATATGTTTTAGAGCTTAGAAAATGGTTAAGGACATTAGAAGTGTTTCCAAAGTGTTTCAAAAAGGAAAGGTTTATAAAGTTTTAAAATAAATATAAATATGAAAATAAACATAATGCCGCTGCTTTGCTGATTCTCACTTATGGCAAGGGTGGCAGGAACGCAACCTCTGCGATAAGTGAGGGAACCACCGTATATCAAATTTAAAAACATTTGCAAAGGAAGCAGCCAACAGTGGGAAGAGACAACCTACAAAACAGGGGAGAAATTGCCAGCTTAAAAAAAAACATTGCCAGCTAACCCTTGGACAGAGCACTCATACTTAGATACTATAAAGTACTAAAAAAATTACAACCCTAAAAATAACAGACTCAATAATGTGCAATTTAAATGAACAGACATTTCTCAGAAGTACAAATGACCAGTACATGACAAAATGTTCAGTGTCTTTAGCCATTACAGAAATGCAAATCAAAACATTAAAATTCCAACTTACCCCAGAAAACCACTCATAAAATAACAAAAGCCAGCAGGGTTGTAAGGGAAAAGAATACTTCTACATTGTTGAAGAGAATGAAAACTAGTACATTCACTATAGAAATCAGTATGGAGATTCCTTAAAAACTGAAAACAAAAATTTTATTTGACCTAACTCTATCTCCCAAAACGGTTAAAGATATCATCTTACAGGGATACAAGCGTACCCACGTTTATAGCAGCACAGCTCCTAATACCTAGATCTTGGAAATAGACTACGTGTCCACAACAGAAAACTGATAAAGAAAATGTATTATGTAGACACAACGGTGCATTACTAGTCATAAAGAAGCTTAAGCTTGAGTCATTTGTAGGACAATGGATTCTCCTTGAAAGCATAATGCCAAGCAAAGAAATCAGATGCAAAGTTTTAAACGACACATTGTTTCTCTTCTATGAGAAACTGGAAGGGTCAATAAAGAGGTGACTAAAACACAAATGCTAGAAAGAAGGAAGGTCGACCTTTTGGAAATGGGAAGGAGATCTAGAAATGGAGGGAAAGGGAAGGGAGAGGAGGGGAAAAGAAGTAAAAAACCGGTACATGCACCAACTCCTCACAATGAATGTATTGATTACGGCATACCCCAAACACATACTATTGAGAAAGTAAATTTTAAAAATAGTTACCTACAAAACCACCCCAGGGTGGATCCCACAGGAGAAATTCAAGAAGGCATGATTGTCTTAAGAAGTCTCATTTCCATGCGTATCATTGTCCCTGAAAACCTTCCAGGGGATCCCGGAGGTGGAGTAGAAGTGAAGTTGATGAGCCTGTCGCTCTGTAGCCCAAGACATGTTTCTATGTTAGGTTTTTTTATGTTTGTTTGTTTGTTCAATTTAAAATGGAAAAAATGTGGGCTGAGGAGATAGCTTGACAGTCTAAGTGCCTGCCTGGCAAATGCAAGCAATGGGTTTTGATCCTCAGTACCACATGCTATACCAGCCCTGAACCCCAGCATGGTGGCGCACGTCTGTAATCCCAGCACTGGGGGGTTGGGGGGGGGGGCGCTGAGACAGGAAAATCAGTGTGAGTCTGATGTGTAGCAACACCCTGCACCAAAAACATAAAAGACTGAAAAAAAATTAAAATAAAGTGCAAAAAAATCAAAAACCTTAAAAATAGGTTATTCTAAATAGGACAAGTATGTAGTAGACCACAATACCTAGATTTGTTTAAGTATACACTGCGAATTGTACTTGAAGTGGCCTGACACTATTTTCCAGAATATACCCGTACTCTGGAGAAATGTGTGACTATACATGGTCCATATGTGTGGTTCTGGGATCAAAGCCCAGGCCTTGCATATGCTAGGTACGAGTCCTACCACTGAGCTCCACCCCCACACAGGACTACATATTAAAGTCGCTTTAGAGCTAGTATTTGTATCATATTTTAGTAAAGAAATTAAGACTCTTCGTAATGAAAAAGAAAGCCTTGAATTGTTTCTTGAACCAGCATGTGAGGCTAGATCTATGCAGCTATGACTTGTCTTTGATTGTTAGTCTTCTACCTGGAGGAAGCTGAATGGTGGCATGGTGGCTTTCTTTCCTTTTTTCTTTTTCTTGCAAAAATA
>PVKN010012936.1:0-20337 GCA_004027915.1 Capromys pilorides
GGTCCTGAGTTCAGTCCACAGTACAAGAAGAAGGAGGAGGAGAAGAAAGAGGAGGAGAAGAGGAGGAGGAGGAGCAGGAGCAGAGGAAAAAGAGGAGGAGAAGAAGGAGAAGAAGGAAGAGGAGCAGGATGAGAGGAGGAGGAGGAGGAGGAGGAGGAGGAGGAGGAGAGGAGAAGGACCACTCCTATTACCTGACACCTGCACCTTTTCTACTAATACAAAATGTTGGCAGCTCACAAATGCTGCATGATAGCCCTGCATGAAGTGTTCTGCTGAGTGTGTCACACACCTTGTATTATTTACTCTTCACATGTACACTGGGGTGTAGACATTATCGACCCCATTTTACAGAAAAGAAAGCCAAGGCTTTGCATGTTTAAACAACACAAATGTGCAAACAAGTGGTAGGGGAAATATTTATCCATGTAATGGGTGAAATGGCCAAAGAAGTGTTGTCATGTGCAAAAAGCATAGCAGTTCAAGGGTCAGAGAAGAAAATCAAAAAACAAGAAATTTCAAGAGGGTAGGAACCAAGTCTCTTTTGTTGCAAGTTAGATCCCAGGGTCCGGCGCACCGTGGGACGCACTGAAGAACCACCAGAGATAGGCACAGAAAATAGCGAGGGCCAGATGAGTACATTAGAAATCCCAGAACACACTAGTGCTCAAGCTTTGGGTGAACCAAAGTTTAAGAAAAAGTCGCCCTGCCTGGCAAGTGCCATCCCAATGCTCCTGGAGCAAGTGTGTTTTGGTTACACCCCCGATTGGTGACATATGCTTCTTATTGCACAGGGTGTGGGCAACAGAGGCCAAATCAGAAAATTTTTCTTTTCTTTTCTTTTTTTTTTTTTTGTCCACATTCTGCCATAGATGGTTCCTCTGCCAAGTGTTTCATGGTTACAAAGCAAAACAATATTTTTCAAGGGAAGTTATTGGCAAATGGCCATTACCTCAGATGTCGAAAACTACCAGCATCACTGCCCGCTTAAATGCCTTCAAGGAGACCCTCAAACGAAGTAGTCCTTACAACCTGATTATTTTTTCTTACTCTCCTTTTGTGGAAATATCCTTTACATGCAGCTTAAAGGGAGAAAGAAAGAAAGAAAGAAAGAAAGAAAGAAAGAAAGAAAGAAAGAAAGAAAGAAAAGAAAAGAAAAGAAAAGAAAGTCAAGAAAAAGAAAGTCTGCCTGAAATGAAAAATCCCAATCTTGCCTTTGTAAAAATCCTCCAAGCCCAGCGAGCTGCCCCTCCCCCTTGATCCAGGCCCTGTGTTTCCAGGCAGAGGGGTTAGAAAGCTGTTGAAAAACATTGTCCTGCTGTATTGCGAGTGACATCTGACCGAGCTCCGTGGTGTCCTAACTTGGGTGAATTTAAATAACAAGCTTGGCTTTCTAAGTCAGGGACCCTCGTTTACAATAGAACAGCATGATCGCTGGGCAGGAGAGGGGAAAAGAGGAAGAATCAAAGTTTCCCTCAAATCCCCAGTGGTGCCATTGACCCGTCGGAAGGTTGTGACCCACTCCTGTTAATCCATGCAAATCAGATGCCTCCAATTGGAGCTGCTGATTGGAGCCCCGCACCTTTAAATTCAGGAAGCGGCTTTCCAGCGCGGTTCCTATCACAGAGTTCAGCTCACCTCTCGTTTTTTCTTCTTCAAAAACATGATGACAGCTGACTTCCTTCCCGCCCTGCCCTTGCTCAGTCAGGGAAGACTGTCTGATGGCTTCCTGATTAGCATCAAGGCAAAAGCAGCGTGTTTTTCATAGACGAATGCTATTACTTAAGTGACAGACGTGTTACTCTCCGCGTAGCTCCCATGGACAAGTTAATGTACACACTGGTCTTATTGCTTTGCTAAGAGTCACCCCTCATTTTTTAAACCACAGAGGGAAAAGCCAGACATTCCCAGGAATAAGCCTCATGTCCAAATGAGAGAATCTCAGCAAACCAGAAACGCTGCCTGCAAACGCCCCCACCCTAAACTTGGCCACGTTCCCCAGGTTCAGTGCCATGTGGCATTCGCCTTCTGAACAATGTGTCATTTCAAGCAGAAATATTACGAAAAGGAAATTGTAAGGCTGGTGTTCTGAGTACCAGCAACAGGTGACTTTGGCCTTGTGACTTTCGTGCCACTCCAGAAGGTCCAGAAGTCATTTAGAACTGACTGGCTATGTGGCCGGAATTTTTGTCATTACATCAAGATTGTTTAAAATCATCGTGGGAGAAAAGGCTATGTAAAGGACTTTAGTAAAGTTCATTTTCTGAAACTTGGGAAATGATCCTATTAAAGAATCCCTTAACAATTAACAACTATGAATAGTAACCATTTTGCCAATAACATAGAATATAGTAATTCCTAACTATAAAAATGATAAAATGAACAAAAACAAATTTGATCAAAAAATATACAATCTCTAATCAATGAATTTTAAACGCTCAAGTACATTTTTAAAGTGGTAAGATTCAATACAATATACATTTCTTCCTCAGTCTTTAACACAATTTTACTTAATATCCTAAAGGAATGATCTTAACCTAAAAAAAAAGATTGTACATTTCATATACAAGAATAAATAGGAAATATAAGTTAGAAAAGTAGAGTATGGTTGTAAAATTGAAATAAATTTGTATAATCATAGCAATGTGTAAATGTACAGTAAGAAAACCTGGCTAGAATGGCCAATCAGTGAAACAGAATAAACAGCCATGCGTCTATGTGTATATCCTAAGGGGTGACATTCAAAATAGCAGAAATGGCACCTGCGTTGTCCCAGAGCTCTGGTGTGTGAGGACAGGGACACATATACATGGTCAGAGAAGACTCCTTTCCTTGATACAAAAAGATCTTAATGGAGGGAACGAAAAGATGGAGAGCTCGGAACACCAGTACTCACCAGCCAGCCTGGAGGCTTCTTAAGATTTTGATAAGGGCTGTGTCGGTACTACAAGTATCAGCTGAAGATCCACCTTGAACCTATTTATGTATTTATGTATTTATGTATTTATGTATTTATTTATTTATTTATTTTTATGGCTGGCTCAGCCTGCCCTGGGGGTGGGGCTGGCACAGCATGTGGTGCCAGGGATTGAACATGGTCCCTATGGTTACCTAAGCTTACCTTTTTTTTTTCTTTTTTCTTTTTTTATTGCATTTAATAAGAAATATCAATGTGATAGTTTCAAAACACGTTAGTAATACATTTCCAGTATTTGATACAATGCATATTGTTGTCCTCCTAGTAGTTATACAGAACACAGTGTGTAGACATGGTAATTTTTCTAATCATTATTTGTACAAAAAATTTGTTCTCATTGAACTAAGAGAAAGTAGTTGTATACATAATCCTGTGTTCCATAATCGCAGTGGGTTATTGGCAAAACTGGCAATGATGGAAGCTGTTGGTTTAAGCCTTTTACAACTCAGCATACTAATCTAGCTTTACGTTTTATGTCTCGTGGTTAAGCTTTTCTGTTGAAGAAAAAACATTCTCTCAGGCTTTTACAGAGAGCAAACTGGACAAGCAATGGCCGTGACTCATCCAGATGGCTGACACCGACAACCATTCTACAAAGCACTGTACATGATTTCAAAGTAAATCCTGAGGGGTTTGACTGACCTTGGGAGATACAAAAGTTACACGTTTTGTTATGCAGGTCTTGCTTTAACTTGCCCTTGCCTAAGCTTTCCTAAGCAGGCACTTTAGACTGCTGAGCCATCTCGCTGGCCCCACCTTGAATTCATTGATAATAAAAGAGGCAGTGCAGATCATCAGGAGAAAACACACTTATTTAAAAATTGACACTAAAATAAATGTCAATTATTTAGGAAAAACGAGTATTATCTAGTGCCCCACACTAAAAATAAGCACAGGAATACCAAAGAGCAAAAAGTGAAATCAACAAAGAATCGAAAGAAAACACAGATGAATATTCACCAAACCTGAGCGTAGAGAAAACCTTGCTAAACATATGCAAAAAGGCTGTGAAAGAAGTAATAGATAAGTACATTAAATTTTTATCTCTGGGTATGAAAGAAATTATATTTGAAGCAGAAACTGGGGAAAAGTACTTTAAAAACATGTATTTTTTTAAGATGTGTTTTTATTTTTTTATTTTATTTTATTTCATTTTTTTGTTGTTGCAGGACCAGGGTTCAAACTCACAACCTTGCACTTGCCAGGCAGGCACTTGTGCAATGGAGCTATCTCCCTGGCCCCCCAAGATGTGGTTTTTAAACTTACCCACAGTTGTTTAAGAGGTGATATTTCCACTAATGGGATTTAATTCCCCTCCTCCAAAGGTGGATGAACCTAGTGATTTGTTCCTAATAGAGAGAACAGGGCAGAAATGGAACCTGTGACTTCCAAGACCAGTGGGAAAGGCGCCACAGTTTCCACTTTGCTATCTTCCAGCTCGGACAGTCATGAGGACCCTCGAGCCTCATGGTGCCCATAGCCCACCGAATGCACCTTCTTGGAAACTGGTCTCCCTGCCCTAGCCATACCTTCCTATAATTATGACTGTTTATGAACTCCTGCGAGACAAGAAATATTGTTTTAAAACTAAGTAAACAACTATGAGGGAAAAAATAAAATGAACAAGCAAGTCTCTCTCACACACACACACACACACATTTAAAACATAAATGGCAAACACACGCAAAATCTCAAGCTCTGTAATAACAATAAAATGCAAATTAACCTAGGAAGAAAAGTATGCATTTCAGTTTAGTAAGTAGAGAAAACTTTTTTAATCTTTTATTTATTTATTTACTAACTTATTTGGTACGGGGTCTCATTACACAGCTTGGACTCAAAGCCTGATCCTCCTGTTTCAGCCTCCCCAGTGCTGGGATTACAGGCTTACGCCACCACACCCAGCTTCAGGTCTGGCACAGCACGCCTGGGGTTCCTGGGCCAGCACAGCATGCGGTACCGGGGATCAGTGCCTTACACTTGCCAGGCAGGCACACAGACTGCCAAGCTATCTCCCCAGTCTAGTAGGCAAAATTTTCAAGTGGAGGGTGTGGAGGGTGCTGGTGAACTGCTCTCCTTTAACAAGGAGGAAGGAGTGAAAACAGGCATAACAGTTCACCTCATTTCAATAAAAGACGACACTTACAGGCGTTTAGAAGAAAGAAAACAATCAGATTGCAGCCCAAACGTTGCTACACAAGATGATTTAGTGCACCATTTGAACAACTGGAAAAAAGTTAAAACAGGTTGACTATTTCATAGCAAAGGAGTGATTTAAAAAGTAATAACCACAGGATGTAATTATATGCAATTATTACAAAAATTAGAAGTTAAAATATTCATAATACATTAAATAAAAGAAGCAAATTACAGTAAAATTTGACTTCATAGATATATAATTCTCATACATACAAGGAAAATAAGTCTTTTACAAAACTATAGGGAATGTTAAAAAAAAAAAGGGCGGGCTAGATAGTTCAGAGGACTAAGCATCTGCTTAGGCAAGCACAAGGATCGGGCTCCATCCCTGGCACCACAAGCCACTCCCGCCCCACCCACAGTCCTGCTAAGCCAGCCCTGCCCAGGGCATGATGTTGCATGCCATAATACCAGCTCTGCGGAGGCTGAAAAGAGTGGGATCACCAAGAGTCCAAGCTGCATAGTGAGGCCCTGTGCCAAATACATTAGAAAAAAAAAAAAAAGTTAAAAATAATTTTTACAACTCTGAGGTTAAAAAGTGATTTTTTTTGTTTTCCTATCTACATGCCTTCAAATTTTCTTTGAAGGACAGAAGCTATCCCTTTATTTTTAAAAATTAATTTTAGTAACCAAAGATAAATTGCATGTTTAGTGGTCACAGTTCAATAAAACTGCCATTTGTGAAAATCATTTCTATTTCCCCAAAACTTTTTATTTATTTATCTAAGATTCTGGGAGAGAAACAAGGATTTTTCTAAGAAAAGAGAAGTGAACATCCTGAAAGTCTTCTTCCAGATAAAACAGGAAGGCCATGCCATCTTTTGGATAAACCTGAGTGATTAGTGGCACAAATGTAATGATCTCGCTCACTTAGGCCTTGCATCTGTGCCCTGCATAGAGCAATTAACCATCTTTTCATCCCAAGGCTGAAGGGTGCCAGTTGTGACAGATTTGGCATAATGTGGACGGTGGCACAGGACTTCGTGTAAGTGATCTGATCAAGCTGGTGGCAGCTTGAGGGGCGGTGTGCTTCCAAATGTGTAAACAACATTGTCAACAACCAGCTCAGCTCATAAACACAGTCTCTTTCTCGGTTCTGAAAATAAAATGG
The DNA here is from genome assembly GCA_004027915.1 of Capromys pilorides. Classification (NCBI taxonomy): domain Eukaryota; kingdom Metazoa; phylum Chordata; class Mammalia; order Rodentia; family Capromyidae; genus Capromys; species Capromys pilorides. The sequence continues at coordinate 6,285 of PVKN010012936.1, forward strand.
TCTCTCGTACTTATCTTCCCGTAAGCCCTGAGCAAAAACAGACCACACGAAACTCAGAGTTTCTGATTCAGAAGCCTCTACGGCTGGGCCAATAACATTAGGGAGCAAAGCTGGTGAGAGCAGTGGGCACTGCGGAAAGCAGAAGGTCACGTCCCTTACCATGTACCCTTGTCCACATAGTGGCAACACCCCAGGGTCAACCAATGCCTTCCTCGTCAAGTTCGTGTCCTGACACACTCAGAGGAAGAGCTTTCAGAATCACAAAGATTCTCGAAGGGCTAGAATTCGGGGTGTCACTGAAGTATAGCTTCATTTCATCACAGTACCACTTATTACACCCTATTCTCTTTCCTCATTGAACTGTCACTGCTTTCTGCATTGGGCTGATTTTAAAAAAGAAACACACACACACACACACACACACACACAATCCTTAAAGCTCACGTAAGGGTTTACAAGGTAGAGTGAAGAACCATGAGTTAGAACTCCAAGAGCTGAGTGTAAGTCACATCTGTGGGACCAAACAGCTATAGGACCCGAAGCCACTTGGTCATCTCCGTGGCCTTCATTTCTACTTCTTTAAGGATGAGATGAGTTTGGTCACACAGTGGGGAAGTTCCATTCTGACCCAAGAGGCCCACAGTTCCATGGGCAAGGACAGAGACTCAACAAACACACCTCAGTTCTCACAGAGCCCGATCCTCTACACACATGTTATTTACTGAAGAAGACAAAGAAATCTTTTCCTACCAGCAAAACTGGAGAAGACTCACAACCCGCTGCATTCCCTAGTCTTTCTGGCCATCATCATGTATCTTTTTAACTTCTTGGAGCCTTACAGTTTGCATTTCCACTTGCACACTGTGGAGGTCTGAGCACGGGTGATATTTACTGGAGAATGCTAAGCTCAAATGTCAGCCCCACCATGAAACAATTATGGTGCCCACCCGATCTGAATTTCTAAAGAAAGCTTCTCCACACACCACTCCGCATCTCTAAAATGTTCAGAGGTTAACCACAGAAAACAAACATTTTCCAACAACTTTGCAGTGATCCTTTGCTATTAACTTTCTCAGAATGATAATATAGACTTCTTTGAAAGTTTTCTCTCTAACATCAGATTACAGTAAGAACAGCTCTGCAGCTGACCCCCAAGGCAGGCCACAACCCAGGTTTAGAGAAGTCTCCAAAATACATGAGGAAGCTTTTCTCTCCAACTGAAAAACAACTCTTCTGCCTCTTCTGTCCACTGTAGGATTCTGCCTCTGTGAGCAACACATTACAAACCAAAATGAAATATGGAGCAACACTGGAAACTAGCATTTTCAAAGCTACTAATAGGGAAGGTCACACTCACGGATCACTACTGCAAATTGATGGACAGAAGACAATGATATAAAACTGAGCTATTAAATTATGACTAAAAAAGTCACCTATCTAGCTATTAACACAAAATAGCATATGGAAGATCCAACCACACAATTCATTCGAACATTTTCCTCTATACAACTTACTAGAGTATAAATTCTTGTTACGGTTTCTTTCTTTCCTTCCTTTAATTTTTATTGATTTCCTCCTTTGAATCCAAGTACTTGGGCACAGGCATAGAAAAATAATAATAATGTGTCATTCCCCCCGCCCCCACACCCTTCTACAAGGAGCTCCCTGATAGAGGAAAGCAGGCTGGTGAGCTGGAACATGCCCTGCCCTGTGAAAAGGCTACATAGAGAGCAGGGTGCAGGCTGGCTGAGGTGGTCGAGCTGAGGAGAAGCTAATGCTGAAATTAATCCTGAAGATACAGCCAGATGAAAGCTGAGGCAAGGGGAAAGCTGAGAAGGACACCCAAGTTATAGGGAGAACAGGTGCGCAGGCAAAAGCAAGCTCAGGCTGCAGTAAGATGGCATCAGCGAGGGGGAGAGGGTGGAGCGGGGAGGGACACCACGCAGCAGAGCAGCGATAAACAGCTGAGGCTTTGATTCTAAGACAATGAGGAGCCAGGCTGACCAACTCCGCGCCAATGTGAAGTAGCAGAGTGACATTAGAAGTGTCAAAAAGATCATTCTCCCTGCTGCATAGACAACAGATTGAGAGGGTCAAGACCAAAAGGCGGAGAAATACCTAGGAATTTAGTAGTCTGGTGAGAAATGGTGGCGAGCTCAATTCAGCAGGTGGGATAGAATGAGGGGACAGAACAAGCGGGAAAGGTGACTAAGAAGGTCCAAAGGGCTACAGAACCCTGAACTGGCAACCTATCAATACTCAGCATTTCCACCTAATGCGTCCCCAATTCCAGAAAGGGCACGGGCCACCCAGGCCCAAGGAGATGCTCAGAGCTTGGCAGTATCTAACACAACTGGTGCATAATCCTTTATTCCTCAAACACATATAGCCCACCCAGGTCCCTAATTTTCATTCTGTTTTGCCTGCACACACGACATGACATCTACCTACAAATAAAAAGAAAGTATATGAATTTTCAGTGGTAGGAATGCAACAAATCTTCAAGACATGTAGGAAAATATTTCACATTTGTCAAACAGATCTGACTTCAGTAAGCAGAAATATCTTAAGACGTGATGTATCAGACAAATTATCCAAAGTGTCAAGATAGCTGGTAGCCAGACTAGAAATGCCAAGCACGGCACTGGGTGATGAGTGAGAAATTTTGATGTTTAGTTCTGGCTTGTCACTAACTAGTTGTCTATTTTGTGCCCCCTCCTTCATCTTAAGCAGAAAGTGACAGAATAAAAGACCTTTAGGTTTTTCTCAACCCAAAGGATCCACTTCCACAGTATATGGTATCTTTCTAATTGTGTGATCTCAAAATTATTTTGACAGAAAAGCCCTAAAGTTGAACAACTCTCCTATCCCCTAGCCTGCTAGTACAACCCCCAGACATCTTGTACAAATATTAGGTAAAAGGTTATTATCATTTTTTTTTGGCAGGACTGGGGTTCAAACTCATGACCTTGTACTTGCCAGGCAGGCACTTGTGCCACAGAGCTATCTCTCCAGCCCCTTAAAAGGTTATTTTTTAAAAAACATTTGCAGGGCTAGTGAGATGGCTCAGCAGTCTAAAGCACCTGCTTAGGCAAGCTTAGGCAACCACAGGTACCACGGTTCAATCCCTGGCACCACATGCTGTGCCAGCCCCACCCCCAGGGCAGGTTGAGCTGGCCATAACATAAATAAATAAAATAAAATAAAAACATTTGCAAACTTGCACTCAATGGATTTTCCTGTTTTCTTAAAGATCCCAATCATACTTTCTGTCTCTAGGGAGATTAATATCATACAGAAGTTTAAGGTTTAAAGGAGAGTACAGATTTTTCTGCAGCTCTGGATCTTTACAATTTTTTTTAAACTCATACAGTTAAATCACTGTGATTCACTGATGCAAATTCTGTGTTTATCTCAACCTCTAAGCCTTTTGTGGCATTTCAGTCATAACCACTTTTGTAAACATTGATTTAAGATTTGGGATTAAAGTAGCAACACGCCACCTGTCTTAAAGTTGACATAAATGTTATAAAACAGGATGCTACACTTACTCTAATCCTTGTCTCTAACCAGACCCATATGTAAATTTCACACAGAAGTATTTAGTAGCATAATTAATCCCTATTTTATGTTATGAGTAATATTTCCCATTCCCAACCCTGTATCGTCCTTTAAGAAGATCCATGTTCCAATTAGACTAGCCCATCGGCACTCTTTTAATGAGCAGATTAATCATTCAGATGGGTACAACGGTGTCATCACAGGTTTTAAATATGATAATCTACATCATAATGGTGCTGCAAAACCTTGGCTTAGAGGAAAAAATAGGTAGACAAAATTGGTGAGAGTTTCATTTTGTTCTGTATCTGGAACAGTGTGATACACCGAAAACCTTGAGGAGCTCAGAGGGGCAGATGTGGACAGTCCTGTAACCCTAATTCAGCTACAACTATTATTGCTATGGAAAGCCACATATCTGGCTCCCTAAAACACTTGCTGGTATGTGTGAGTTGGAGGTGAGGAAATTTTTTCATACTTAGTTAGCTGAACATGTTTTCTTTCAGAAATCTTCACCAACTTTCCCTTATAAGAGAAGGCAGAGAAAATGAGCTCTGACATGATAGCAGTTTCAAAATCAAGTAAATTTTGGTTTGGCCTGACCTATGTCTATCCGAAGTTTCTCACATACCAGAATGAGGGAACAAAGGAAAAACAGGTGTTTCCAATGTGCTGACTACCTTTTCACACAGGATTAGAGGAAATGATTTATTTTTCTATGCCTCCATTTATCGTCTCTATAAAAAACAGCATTATAACTGAATCGCAGAGACCATCAGTTCTCTGGGCAACACAGGACAAAACCATAGAAAAAAAATAGACTCGCAGACAGAAATATCAATAAGCTGGAACTTGGCTATAAAGGACTTCCCCTGACACAAAGCACATACTCTTAGATGACAATTAATAGACCCAAGAAACTCAAACCACATGCTCTCTTCTCTTACCTCTTAAGAGTTTCATCATAATTACCCTGAAACCAAATTCCCCTTTGGAGTCTTACACAGATAGAAACAGCTTTCCCATCTCAATTAAACTGGTTCTTCCAAAGACACGCAGCTGGGTTGGTCCTGAAAATGAGATCCAAGGCACCTTCTTGAACAAGCAAGTCATGATTATATTTTTTAATAAAAACAGCTCAAGGCCACTTCATCTGTATCTACAGCCAGGAGTTAGCTGGCAAGAAATCTCCGAAGAGAACACAGGCTGACTGGAGTGGATAGTGAAGGAAAGTAACTTGGGGCAGATGTCAAGTACATGATAAAGGAACATAATGGGATGGAGCTGTTAATATGCTTGGGGTAAGCCCAGGTTCATCAGAGGCATCTGTAATAACAACCCAACTTTCTGGATCTGCACGGATAAAAAGCTGTTTCAGCAAGGAAGACATTGGAGGGGAGTTACTTAAAAGGGGGATGGGGCACACTGTGCCTTCCCGATATCTTCATTCAATTTAACCAATGCACACAAGCACCCTGGAGAGATAGTACCACAAATAGTGGGGTAAGACATGCACGGGGCCCTTTCCTGTTGTTGCCCAGCCCTCTATTTCTGTCTAGAATTAAAAGAATGAAAAATGTTCTTATTTGGGAAAGGTTAAAATAAAATTCAGGTTTCTTTCTTAAAGTGCGGACAAGAATCAATACCTATCTTTCCTGTGAAGTGGAGACTTTTCTTGTGCAACACAAATTAAAACTTCCGGTCCCATCAGATTCCTGGTGGAAAGACAAATACCCTCCTTGGGAGCCCTCCCACAACCATCCCCCAGCTTTCAACACTCTCCCTATCAGAGCTTGCACTTCATAGAATCTAAAACTCCATTTCACCAAAGACTAAGCATTCGACGTATGCTTGGAAGGGAACAGAAAGTTATGTATACAAGCAGAATGCTAAGAGTCAATGTGCGTGCACTTCAGGTAGCAGCAAGTTAACATAAAGATTTTTACTGGGGGAAAGAGTGACTTGGGACAGCTGGGAGAATGGGGAAGGAGGAAGGAGGGGTCTTACACCCCCAAATCATGAATTTGTGACCACAAAAATTTCTTCAAGACACATAGCTTTTTTGCACATAAATTCACCACTGTGAATAAACATAAATTCAGTAGGGTTCTTCTGAGGACAGTGATTCAGCAAAAACTACCAAAGGGCCAATTTCTCGAGCTCAGGAATTTCCACAGAATGGTGCATGAGTTATATCTGAATGCTACTAAATGTGATGCCTTAGTATTTTTCCCCTGTCCAAGGAAAATTCATTTTTAAACTGAGAAGACCATCACTGCAACTCATTGTTAAGCATGCAACTCGACCATGCTTTAACTCATTCCCGCTAAGTACCACATCAGGCAAAAACATGTGTCAACAGCTACAAATAATTGCAAAAAAACTAATTATGAATTAGTTCTAGATGTTGAAGTCAGTGCGATTCATTGAATGTTGCCACTGAAAACCCAGTCCAAGAAGAGTTAATCAAGCATAGCAGCTTCCTAATCAGAACAGTGAACTAATGATCCGACTTCTGAGTAATACCAGTCAGAGAAAGCTCTCAAAAGGTAGTTAACATCACTTTGGTGGAAAGGAATGACAAGTGCAAGTCCTAGTAGGGGTAATGCATCATTCATGCCCCCTCTCGTTCTGACATTTTAACGTTATCTTGTTTTACTGTGTCGGCCTAACACTGCCACTGCTGGCAAATTAAACTGTGAACTTACAAAGTGGGTGGCAATAAATACAAATTATGAGAGTTCAAAAGATGTCCCTGGAGGTGCACTGCTAGACACAGAATGTCTGTAGTTTTTCTGTTACAGAGCCATAGTCAAGATACAAAGCAGAATAGGCATTTTTGGAGGCAGGAAAAATAAAACTAGAGAATTAACTAGCTGATAAAGAAAACTAAGACAAAAATGAAGACAACCAGATTGGGAATACTCATTTGAAGAACCCACCAACAAAAAAGGAAGCAGGCCTACAAAAACTATGTAGACATCAAAGGTCTTATTCTGTACCAAATTCTTATGTAAACAGCTTCAAAAATCTATTTTTGAAATTCAGCAAGGCATTGATAAATTGTTAAGACCCATAGGTAGGTATGTGGAAGAAAACAGACAAGGAAAAGACAGACACTCTGCCTGGGAATCTTGCTGTGGCATAAAGTTGCTGTCAAACAAGTCTAAAACCCTGTGGCGACCACCCTGCCCAGCCCAACAGCATCATGAAGAGGAAATTTGTTTCTTATAAGTAATTTTGGAGGTATCAGGCTAGCATGGACAGCACTCATGATACAAATACTCAGACCTTCTCAGGAAGCAGGTGTACACCAAGAAAGGAAACACTCCGAGGCTTGGTTTCTGCAGGAGTTCCGCGTGCTTGCCTGGACACTGCATCCCCAAGGGTTAATGGGCAAAGCCAGGGAGAAGAGAAATTCAAATGATTCTAGGAAGGCCGCTGGGAGGCTCTGCAAACTTAAAATGGCTATAATGAAAATCAAAAACACATCCCAAGTAAAAGAACCCCACTCTTTCTTTAGGCACATGGGGTAGGAGGGCGGGACACAAAAATAAACAACTCGACCTAAGAAGTTCTACAGCCAGAGATCAGCTTTTTTAATATCTCCTAACACAGAGGCTTTCATTCCCAATTTGGTCTAGTTCCATTAATAAATCTTATAAAATATTTTATCTGCCTATTCCATGCCCACAAACCACTCACAAGAGACTTGGAAATCATCATTTTTTCCCAGAGTGCAGATATCAGTCGGGCCATATGTAACAATGGTCTGTTTATTTTTCCCATAAACCACTGGTTTCATAGAAACTCATTAGCATCACCTGTGTTAATTACACTAGCAAACCAATCAACAGCTCCTTCTTAATTAGGTTTTCTTTATTAAAGCCCGGAAATTGCCAAGGAGACAAAAGTCACCTGGGGAAATTATGTGAAAAGTGGTGTTTATGCCAAGTTACACACTAAAATAATAATAAAATTGCCTGGTTTGTTTACAGGAAAAGGAAACAATATTAATATTCAAGGTCACTGGCACACTCCTTATTAATTATTCTCGTTATATTAAATTGTGATCATTTCTGCTCCAAGAGGGTTAGCTTAGAAAAAGTCTTTGTACATGAAGTTGCCTTGTATGTGATTTTAATGGCTGTGGTCAGCGGTTATGACTTGCTTATTCCATAAACACAAGCACCTACAGGTTAAAGCAGTTAAGACTAATTTCATGAGCTCACGTCCCAACTGCAACTCAAAATCCCGAATGTCTGTTAGAAAACCTAGAAAGACTCATAAAAACCCACTATGAAAGGAAAAGATACACACGTGACTCTTGGAATTTGCAATTCTCATAAAAAGGAAAAGAAAAAAAAAAAAAACCCTCCAACTCTATTCCTCTCACTTCCAAAAGCCATTTAGCTGAGGTAGGCAGGGGAACCACAGTACTGAGACCATAAAAGAAAGTTTTAGAGGATAATGCTTTCTCCAAGATTAACTTTAAAGGGAGGTTCCCTGACTTTCTGGTCAATGCCCGAGAAAGTAGATTGCAAGAGTTTCCTGTTCTAGTTCCATAAAGGAGGAAAGGGAGGGGTAACACTGGATAGCCTATTAGGTCTTTTCATCTTCGATTTACCATAATGCAAAATACATTTACCATGGACTCAAAATCTACAGAATAATGAAATCTGGGCACACCCATCTATACAGAAGGGATAACAATGCTTAACCTGATTCTTGCAAGAAGAATGAGTTCATATTTAGAAAGTGCTTTGATGATGAAAGTCGCTGAGTAATTATTGTTCTTATTTCCATTGGTCTTGGAAAACTACACGTCCAGGGAGGCTGGGGGATTCTGGATCTGTGTGGACAGCCAAATGAGTGACTGTACAAAGTCAGCTACAGTTGTAAGCTGGACCACTAAGTAAAACTAGTGTGGACTTCAATAAGCTTCAAAATCCATTGGTAGCAAGTCCTTCTTGCCCAGTGTCTTACATATTGGACGCACAGTTGTCACCTAACTATACAAATGGCTAAGGGGCAATGTCTTTGCTTTTACGTGGGTTACCAGACACCTTCCATCTCAGTTAAATATCTGAGGAGGTTCTGTAATATAATTTGGCACTAAAACTAAAGAATCTGCCCTGAACCCCAAGCGAAACTCTTTAGTTTGTGGAACAAGTGCAATGGAGTGAAATTGTCAAGGAAAAGGTGAACAAAACATCACTGTCAAAAACATAATGAATGATCCCAATGCTTAAAGAAGTATAAACTTTCAAAGAGTTTCACTGTAGTCTCTAAAAAGCCCAGCAAACCAACACCCAGTCAGCATTAAGCTTTAAGAGCTAAGACTCTGGGGACACGTTCTCACCTCTACCTTGGAAAAGCATCAAGAATCTAAGACGTACTTTGAAACTGCTTCCTAGTGTGGACACGTTAATGTCAAAGACTATAATCCAAATGCTAAAGAGGAAAATAAGGGAGCAAAGATGCTTATATATAGATGAGAAAGGATCCGGATGTGGACAACAAAGTATGTCTTTCTTGATCTGCTAATTGCCACAATGATCTTTTGCCTTTCTTTCAGAGATCGCACTAGTTTCTCTAATGAAGGAAATTTCAGCCCACACAAAAGCCAAGGTGTGAGTACTGAGTCTCCAAGTCTCTGTGATAGGCTGTTAACCTTTGTGGAAAGGTGCTTATCATGTCAGGCCATTGTCTTGACTGGCCAACTCAATCTGTATTCACAGCTGCTTTCTCTTCCTTCCTATCTTTCACCTTCCCAGCTGGATAGCTTGTCACTCAGGATGCCTTCTCTTCTCTCACCCTACCCATAGGGCACACATACTGTCTTGCATAATTTGGGCACACAATTGTCACAGAACTAGACAGACATGGAAGGGACAAAGGAATTTTAGCCATCAGAGCAGATTTTAATGAGCAAAACGAATCTGTTCTATAAATGTATCTTTATGAATCATGGTCATCTTGAAAGTTCTTAGTGGACCTGACCTAGAAGCCATTCTGAAAAAGTTAATTTCAAGTAGCAGTGATTCATAGATTCATTCGGCAAATACCAAGAGGCCTGGGATACCCAATTAAAGGAAGAGAACAGGCAAGGAAGAAGGTTTTGAAATAATGACAGATATGTACACCTAGTCATTCAGGACAAACAAATCTGAGACTAAAGGATCACCGTATCCTCCAACTTCAGTGGCTTCCTATCTCAAAGTAAAAGTCCAATCTTACCATGGCCCATGGGGCCCGAGAAGTGGTCCCCTGGTGCCTCCTTCCATTCTTTTCTTTCTCTCTTCTTCTGCTATATTTCTCCATGCGTTATTTTTCAAATCCTACCACCCCAATGTGACCCTTTTGCCTGCTTAATTGCTATTCTTCCTTCACCACTTTCTAAGGAATTTTCCTACCCTAACCAGCTCAAACCACCATGGGCATACTACCTCCCTCCCTTAGGAAGGTCCAGCAAATCAGCAAAATAACATGGTGTCCTCCAATTTGTCACCTTGTCCCATTATACATTTTCTATTTATGTGTGTGACTTGGGCACATAGTTGTTACATAACTATACAGATGGTTAAGGAACAACAGAATTCTAGCAATGGGGTTATTAGGGCTTTCAAAACCCTCAATCCCACCAACTATAAGTTCCCAAGAATAAGATCCTATTATTATCATACTCCAAGTGAGTAGTACACAGAAAACATGCAATAGATACTTCTTTGTTGAATGAAATACATTTTTATTCTCAGGAATAAAAATTAACTCATATACTGTTCTTAGGTAATGATCTCTTGAAAATCTTAATGATCCCTACTAGTAGTTGCAATAATGGTAGCTGTCTTCATTGTCAATGTTGTCATTACCTATAATGTCATCTCTTGATTCTTCTCACCTTGTTCAGCATTCTTAATTTTTGCTACCCCCCTTGCACCCTGAGGAAACCTGCAGATGCCTTGACCTTACAAACAACAACCCCCTTCTTAATCCTAAAGCATTTATTGATGAATCCGCTGCAGAATTTGTCACTGTGAGTATGTTTGCAATCTGCATGCTCCCCACAGGTGCAAATATAGCTTATTTTTCTTTATATTTCTCATGCCCAACACAGGGATGCATCCAATAAGTTTGGATAAACCAAGAAGTAGTTTCCCCACTCTGACGGATGTCCAGCCCTCTAGGCTTGGATGGCAGCCTGTGGTTCAGAGACCCCACTAAAGTCAAAGCCTTGCCTCTTAAGGAATGAATGCAGGCTTGAAGCAGAAGGCCTGGCAAAGCATCCACGCCTCCAGGAACCTATGTTCACGGCTTCCAGGAAGCAAAGCCAGCCTGTCTAATCATCTACATCCTGGAATTCTCAATTGCCACTTGAGAGATGCTGCAAAGATCCTCAACTCTGAACTGTCTCACTTTGATAAGGTGCCTTAATTTCAAATGTTTTGCATAATTACTTTCAAGTTTATTGATGAGGAAAAACTCCTCATTGGAAATATACAGCTCCAAGATGGTGGGGTTTTTGTAGACAATTTCTTGAATACACACACACATTATCTCCCTGATAGGCAATAATGGCTCTTTAAAGGGCTGTCATGATCAATCGTAAGAATACATATTTAGAACACTTTAAAATGTGTGTATTATAAAAATGCTTTAAAATGAAAACTATTTACCCAAAAGACTATAATGGTTCTGAAGAGTATTTTGCAAATCTATATTTGAGATTTTAAAGGGAAAAAAATATTTCTGACCTGGGAGATCATAAAGACTTCACTGAAACCATTAACATTTATTGTCTCTCAAGGGCTAAAAAAAATGTTGCAGGGAATATGTTTCCAGGTTGGAAAAAAAAAACCAGCCTATCTTCTAAAAAAGGGCCTTGGATGGGCCTCTCTGTCCTGCCCAAAAGGCTGACAGACATCAGTCCATTATATTAACTAATGGTACACTTAGAAGAAAATGCCATCCAGAGACGCTAGCCCAAGGACCTTGACTAATGGTACTGTCTAATGTTCAAAGACCCCATCAGCTCTGGTCACTGATGAGACATGCTGAGAGTAGTGCATTAAGACCTTGGTAGAGGAAGTCACTATAGGAAATCCGAGAGGGTGACTTGGATATCTAAGGGGTAAACACCTTTCATTCCTTTTGTCCCAAGCCTGATTCAGGCAAAAAGAAATGATTAATGATCTCATACATAAACCTAGTCTCCTCCGTCTCCTGTAACTCTGTCCTCAGTCCTGACTCAAACCAGTACACAAACAAATAAAAAAGATCTGTTTGAAGAAGAGCCCTAAATCTCATATTTAGTACTTCACACACAGTTTTTGCTAACACAATCAATCAATCAATCAATAGTTTCTCATCAATAGGAAAAAAATTCAGGGTCTTCTGGAGGGCAGAAAAATTAAATCCTAATGTTGCAAATGCTGTGCAATGACTTCCTATCTTGCCCCAATTCTTTAAACAAAAGAGTTCTGATTTTTCATTAGAGAAAAGGATTGGGGGATGAAATAAAAAAAGAAGGGGAAGAATAAAAACACAAGGAGAAGAAAATGAAAGAGTAAGACAAAGGAAGAAACAAGGTAAAGATAGACTGAAAGACTTTTGGCATCTGGAACATTACATGCTGAGCCCTAGCTTGAAGCAAAATGTCCCAGGCAAATTATAAATGGAAGTCAGAAATGGGAAGATGGAAAAACTTAGTCATAGCAACATGCAAAACATGGTTAGATATAAACAACTGGAGTGGGACGTGCAAAGAGACCCATGAACACATTTTTCACACTTTTAGTACTATAGAATCCACAAACCTCTATTAGGGTTCCTCAAAAACATTACCTTCCAGGTCTGGATGACCAGTTGAGAAGTTAAGACAGCCATGTACTCCAAGCGGAGGAACTGAAGTTCGGGATGATTGGATTCAGCTTTAGAGCAAAGGAAATTAAGTTCCTCATGGTCAATGAAATGAACAGATTTCCTTTCTTACGCGTGATATAGCCTCCCTCCCAGAGCCTGCCCAATACACTGTCTGGGAAAGCAAATGGACTCAGATAAGAGCATCTTCAAAGTCAAGCTTTCATTTATTGTCAAGACAGAATCAAATTGGTCCCTTTTTATGTAACACATAAGTTAGGATGACCTAACCATTCAGACATAGAAAAGTAGCGGTTCATCGTATTGGCTTTTTTTCTCTTTCTTGTAATGCTACCGAAAGAATCTAAATACTCAAGGGTTCCTAAGCCTCTTGATGAGAGTACTTAGCTCATGTCAATGGCAACAGGACCTGAACCTAGGCATTTCAGGCAGAATGGATTTCTTTGTGGGGTACTTTTCCCCTGAGTTTGATTTCACACCAGCTATGTGTGCAGACCCATAATAAATCACCAGGATGCAAAATACACTACACTTTCCCCCACTAGTTGGCCTGGGTCATTCATCATTCTGTGGATTTCAAAAAGATGGTAGTGTTTTTATTGCAAAGGCCTTGTCATTACAGAAACCAGAAAAGAAAGTATTGATTACAATTAGATCGTATATTAGCAGCCTCTCATGCCTGTACTGCTGAGGATTTCAACCTAGCTCATTCTCCTCTCTGTTAAAATTCTGGACAGCAATTTCTTTTATGTTAGAATAACTAGTATAAACCCATAAAATGTAACCTAAAAATGTAATTATAATTGCCATGCCAAAAGCAAGCTAGTCAATATCTTTGAGATTCTAATAGTTTCAAGCACTATTACCTTAACGGTCTCACATCACAGTACTGATTAAAGAAACATTTTGTCTTTTTATCTGTATGGAATGGCCAGCATAATCACTGAGGCATAGAGAGCTAAAATATTTATTAGTGAGTATACATCTTGGTTCAGGCAGTGAATGTCAATTTAGGTGCAGAAAGTTACAGCATAGCTCTCAGTTCCGTTCACTTTTGCATTCTTTTAATCTTTGGGTGGTCATCTCAAGATAAGCAGGAAATGTAAACATCAGCCCCATATGACTCATTGTACTTGTATTTGTCCCCTTAATCCCATTCAATGCCAAATTTGAGTTTTCTGAGGAGGCTGGATGTAGGGTGTGTGATGCTGGGATTAAGTGCGTGATGCTGAGATTAAGGGTATTATGCTGAGATTAAGAGAACAATGATGGAACTAAGGGTACCCCACCCATGGTATGATCACCACCCACCTTTAGGGCAGGTAATTGGGATAGAGCACAAGGGACAGAAAGACAGCTGCTGCTCCTGCTGCTGCTTCACTGCTTTGCTGCCTCCTGCCTGCCAAGAGTGTCTCCTCCTCTGCAATGCCCCTCTGACATGTCACCCTGCCTTGGCAGCCAACTGTGGACTGGAACTTCTAGAAACTATGAGTCTATATTTTCTTCCTTTCACTTTGGGCATTGAATATTTTGTCTCAGCGAAGAGAAAAGTGACTAAAGCAGCTCTTTTTTTTTTTTTTTTTTAATTTTTATTTATTTATTTATTTATTTATTT
>PVKN010012937.1:0-20332 GCA_004027915.1 Capromys pilorides
TGGCATTGGGGACTGAACACACGGTCTCCAAGCAGAGCTACATCCCCAGCTTCCTTTTTTTTTTTTGCTGTACCAGGGATTGAACTCAGGACCCTGAACTTGCCAGGCAAGCACTCATTCTACTGAACTATCTCCCCAGCCCCTATTTGATATTCTTGAGTCAGGAATTCACTAATTTACTCAGGCTGAGCTTGAATTTACCATCTCTGGCCTCAGCCTCCGAAAGGGTGGAATTACAGTGGTGCACCACCAGGCCTGGCTTAAAACTTCGCTCCACCTGGACAAGGTCCCCAGAGCACTTTACCCAGTGATACAGGCATCTATGGTCTGCCCCCGTGCCAGGCCACAGGGCCCAGAAGGCAACTCCAGTACCTGTAACCAGCCGGCCCCAGGCTGGTAGCTGCAAGTGTGGGTCCCTGCCTCAGGGGCTGACTAGGGACCCAAACAGACAACCCAGACACATGGGCCCAGGGCTAGGCTGCAGGTGAAGATGTCACAGCACTCGGTCTTTCTGTCTGGCCACTATTAGAGCCTCAGGGGGACATAGTCCCCTTCTTGTCCGCCTAGCCATGTGCACACCTTATCCCAAGTCTGTCCTATCCTAGTTGGGGCACAAAGTCAATACACAGTCCCCACTTACAGGCAGAGTACAGGAAGCAGCCCCACCACCTAGCCACTGTCTTTCACACAGGACACTCGGCTATGTGGATGTCGCAGTAGCTCCACGTCCCAAAAGTAGAAGGGCCCGCCTGTTCTCTCTTGTCCGGCCAGCACAGATCCAACCAATAAAAGGCTACGGGAGCCCAGAAGGGACAGCAGAGGTCCCCAAATGGTGGCACCAGTTTCTCACGAGGTGGCAGCTCAGCCACCTCCCACCATGCTGCTACCTAGCCTTGCTGCTCCCAGGGACCGCCTGAACTTCAGCCCCCAGCCCAGAATCCACAACCCGGGAAAGTCCCTAGGGCTGCTTTGACCAGGGAAGGGACCACACATAGAGCCGCCAGCTTCCCCCGCTGGCTCGTGACACACTGCACAGGACACAGGCACTGGCTCCACACTCGCCCACTTCATCCTCCCAGAACTGCGCTGAGGAAATCAACCTCCCATGTACCGGGGCGGCTCTCACCTCCACGGGTGACAAGGTCAGAAGCAAGCCCAGGACAGGCTGCTGTCCTCTTCAGAGTGCAGCCAGCACACTCACCGCCCCCAAGACCCTCACAAGCCAACGCACCTGCAGTGCCGCCCCTGCCTACAGCACACAGGTCCCTTCTTGTGCTCTCAGGGCAACTGGGTCCTTAGCTTCTCTGATAGTGCCTGGCTCAGGCACCCCCAACACCTCCTTCACAACCACCCATCGGTCTCTGCCCCACTGTGTCACACCCTGACTTCCTGATGCTGGGGTTAGCAGGATAAGAGCAGAGAAAGAGGCCCCTCCTCCCGTCTCCCACAGCAAGCCAACCTCTGGGCCTGAATGCACCCATGGCCACCTCCTGCACGTGCCCCGACCCACCCGTGATGCTTGGTGAGGAAGTGACATGCAGGGTACACCAGGGAGCAGCCCAGATACAGAACAGGTGGTGTCCACTCTCAGGGCCAGGAGGAAGCCTGGTTTCAGGTTGGGAAGCGATGGCACTCAACCGGTGCCTGTGTGTCACACCATGTTTCCTGCACCTGACAGACATAAGCTGTCAACCTGGAAGGAGACAGCAGCCCTGATGGCCCTGAACGCCATGTGCACATGTTGAGGAGCAGGCAGTTCAAGTCAGGAAGGACATCTCCCAGACGCAGGTTCAGGGTAGGGCCATGCAGAGGGCTCTGGGTGCAGCCAGGACAGCTGGGCACCGCTGCCCTCTGCTGGCCACACACGGTACCGCAGCCAACAGAAGCAGGAGAGTAGCTCCTCACACCAGTTGAGGTTTACTGTTGGTGGGTTACTGCAGTACTGGACTGGAACCCTGGGCCTCCACACCTCGCTACATTCCCAGCCCTTCTTCTTTTTGTGACAGGGTCTCTCTACGTTGCTCAGGCCAACGTCCAGCTCACAACCCTCCTTCACGAGCCTCCGTAGCAACTGGGACCATAGGCCCGTCACCATGCCCCGCCAGAACCTTGGGGTTAAACAGTAGCCTGGCAGTGCCAGCCCAGTCTCCAGTCTGTGTGCCCAGCAGAGCGCTGGGCATGTGATGTGCAAGGCAAGGAGCTCCCTTCCCAAGCCGTGGCCCGGTGGCCTCAGGACGGTGAGCCTGTGGGTTTGGGTTTCTTTCCTCTGTGTTTGAAGCTGCGCAGTGGATTCTGGGTCTTCGCCTTCTGAGAAGCAGAATGGGGTCTGGGTTAGAGGGCCTGGCAGGCAACTGTCCCTGCTGAGAAGGCAGTGAGCGGCCCAGGGTTCAAGGAACAACAGCTGCTGTGGGCACCAGCAGGGACAGCATAGCACGAGTCCCACAGACCTCCCCTGCCCAGGCACATGTGGATGTCCTGGTGACAGCAAGGGCCAAGGTGGGGAGAACCCGCAGCTTGCCCCAAAGCCCCAGGACGTACCTTAGCCTTCCTACCAGAGGATGGCTTCTTCCGCTTCCTGTGGGTGCGCACAAGGCCACGAAGCGCCGGAGGGACTGGAAGAGACCAGGCCTCAGCAATCAACTTGCCACTCTTGGGGCTTCTTGTCACTCCAACCCCAGGAGACCGCATCCCCAGACTGCAAGGACTCCCTACCCTCTGGCCAGAATTCCCAATACTGTGCTCTCAGTTGTTCCACAAATGACACACAGCGACTACTGCTCCCACAAACACAGGGACAAAAGAATACTGGCTCCACAGAACCACTGTCCACATCACTCTTCAGTGGTATTTAAGCGTATGGCAGGAGCGTGTGACAAGAACAGGCTTGGGTGATGCCTGGGGTAGAGCACTCAACTCACAGAGGGAAGTCAGGAAGGTGCAGGAAAGGACGGGCTCAGGGCAACCTTCCCATGTGGCCCCGTGACAAATTCACTGGCTTCATAGGACATCCAGAGCCCCTGATCTGTGCCCTGACCTCAAAGACCAGGCCACAGAGGCTTGGTGAGGGACTCTGCTCCTGGTCGGGGGCTGAGGCCAGGGCTCTAGTCTCCCCTCCCAGCCACTGGTCCTGGCATCTCCATGCTGTCTCTCTGGGGACTCCCCTTCTGGCTACTTCAGCCTTCCCGCCACCCAGACCCTCCCTCATCACTCACCCAGGTAGTCAGGGACGTGGCCCAGGTGTGGCTTCACCACAGCAGGGTGCAGGGGCAGGTCGTGCCGCAGCAGCTGCAGGTCCCGGGGGTTATCCTCAAAGTATGTCTGGGAAGACAGAGAGCTCGGCAGGTCAGCAGCTTTGTAACTTTGTAGATCAAATTTTTTTGGTTTGCAACTTTATTTTTGGAACAAAACAGGTTCTCATCAACTCAGGCAGGGCCTTTCAGGCACTAGGTAAGTGCTTTGCACTAGGCCATACCCCAGACCCATTTCTTTAAGATGGGGGCTCGCTATGTTGCCCACGCTCCTCACTCCTGGGATCAGTCACTCCTCCTGCCTCAGCCTCTGGACCACAACTGCACCCAGTGGGCCTGAATCTTTGAAAAGGCATCAGACCCACGTGCTTTAAAACTTAAAAACAAAAGACAAAAAAAAAAGAGAATACTTTGAGGAACACCCACTCGGGACCCCCCTCCTGTCTCTCTTGGACAGGAGCTTTCTTTCCCTCAATAAATATATTCTGCTCATAAAAAAAGAACTTAAAGACATGAGGTGACACAGTGTAGTCTTCCCACCACTTCTGTCCCTGTCCCTGTTCCCACCCAGAGGAGGCCCTGTGACTCCTACACTGGTTCTAACTCTCTCACCCGAGTGCCATCAACAGCCCTTCTGTGGCTTTCACCTGGTGTCACCCCAAGGTGGCTCCCAAACACCCAAGCGTCCCCCACTTCCCACACTGTGGCACCTGGGCAGGGGCCCACCAGGCTGTGCCAACTTCCGGATGCCAACCCCACGGGGCTGGCTGGATGTAGACGCGCTCGCCTCACCTTGAGCTTCTCTGAGTGCAGGAGCTCCTCCTTGATCTCCTTCAGCCGCGCCTCCCGGATGGCCTGCTTTGTCACTGAGCGCATGGCATCCTGAGGGGCAGACACCAGGGGTCAGTCAGGGATGGCGCCTGGGCCCAGCCGCCCTCCAGCGTCCAGCTCACCTTGCAGCGATAGCGGAAGCCCTCGATCTCCTCCATGTGGAACTGGTAGGGAAGCAGGGCAGGGGCCTCACCCTCTATGGAGAGAGGAGCAGGAGGTGCTCAGGAGCAGCACCCCCAAGTGAGACATACACTCATCAGAGGCAGACCACACTCAGGGCTCCGCACAATTCATCTGCTTGCTCCCAGTGCAGGGGGACAGTGCCCGCCCCAGTGCCTGCCCAAAATTGGGCTGCCATGGGGGAAGCCTGGCCTGATCCAGCCCAGGCCCCCAGAGCCGGGGTGCTCACCGTCACTGAGAAGCTCCTCGATCTTGCCTAGCTGTGACTGCTCCTCAGGCAGCACGAAAGTCAGCACTATGCCAGGGTTGTTGGCACGCGCTGTCCTGTGAGACAGTGGGAGACAACCCAGCCTGCATCCCTGTCCAAGGGCTCCGCTGGCCCCCCCAAGCCCTCTGCCCTCCCAAGTCCCACCAGCCTCCCTCCTACCTCCCAGCCCGGTGGACATAAGCTTCAGGGGTAGGGGGCAGGTCAAAGTTGAGCACAGCAGACACGTGATGGAAATCTATGCCCCGGGCCACACCTGCCTCAGGGTCGGAGGCTCTGCAGAGAGAATCTAGGTCAGCTCAGCTCTTTTCTCTTCCAGGATGGGTTCTGAAGCTTAGTCAGCAAAATATTCTCTATACAAAACTGAAGGCCGCAAGACTCTGCTATATACATACAAGACCACTCTATTCCAGAACTGTTCTAGGAATGCACAAGGTGATGCACGCCTGTGGCCCCTGGCTCTGGAGGCCGAGGACCTCCCCCAGCTAACTAAAGAGACTTCATGACACCTCTGCATGAAAAACAAAACCAAAAAAACCCTGAAAATACCAGGCATGGCGGCACATATCTGTATTGTAGGCAGCTGAGATAGAAATATTATACAGCAGTCAGACAGGGCTGGGCCCTCAAGGACCCAGTATGGAAGACAGGATACCTTGCAACTGTGAGAGACACAGGCACTTTCGCTGTGGGCCAGGCCTCAAGTCAAAAGGTTCACAAATGCAGCCACATAGCTCCCCAGGCATGGACTTTGGCTGAGAGTCTAAACAGGTATCAACCACCTTGAGAAAGCCAGGAAGAGCCCCTGTTCAGTATTCATGCCTGCTTGTCACATGACTCTCTCTCCATTTGGTCCCGATTTAATCAATTTTACCTGAGCAATTAGACTTGTAATCTTATTGGTGGACCAACTAAGCCAACCTAGTCCAGCCTCATGCCCATCTTGTAAGTTCCCATGTTTCCCACCTCAGACTCACCTCACCTTGCGGTTTTACTCTATAAAACTAGAAAAAGCAGGGTTTTGGCAACTCACTGTCTCCTTCTGTCCCTCTCCTGGAGGGAAGTATTTTTCTCTCAATGAATATATTCTGCTCTTAATCTGTTGTTTCTAAAATTCAACCAGTTTTAGAGAACACTGACAAATACAGGCTCTAGTATCAACAGCTGAACCATTATGGTGGCATCTAACATAGCTGAAGCCCCAAAAACAGCTTATTTTCCCAATGACCACTTTCCTGTCCTCTCCTCTCAACCCTGAATATAACTTTTTTTAAAAAAACTTTTTTAGTATAGGGTCTACAGGGTCTCACTACACAGATCAGACTCGGTGTTTCTGTTTTCAGCTTCCCAAGCACTGGGATTACAGGGACACGCTACCAGGCCCAGTCTCAGTCACTGTCTCTGCACCTCAGGGGTGGGGCTGGCATGGCATACTGATGACTGAACTCTACAACTTCCTTTTATCCTTCCCACGCAAAAAGAAAAAGGCCACATGAGCTCCCTAACGCCTCTCTAAGCCCCCCTAACATTTGCCCCTACCACAAATTCATATAATCGCAGCTCCCCTTTATCTCAGGTTAGTGGAGTCCTGCCATCTCCCTGTGGTCCTCTCTGTGTCCTCAATAAAGGCCTTTTTCTTCTCCCTCTCTGCTGTGCTGAAGGACCTAACAAACTTTAACTCAACCCAGGTATGTTTCAGGCTGGGGTTTCTTTCCCCTGTATCACCTGTAATCACAGCACTTGAGACAGAAGGATTGCTTGAGTTCAAAGCCAACCTAAGCAACTCAAAGTGAGTTCAAGACCAGCATAGACTTCATGGTACAATCGAGTCTCAAGAAAAACAAAACCACTGGGCATGGTGGCGTACGTCTGTAAGCCCAGCAGTTGGGAGGCTGAGGCAGGAGGATCAGTGCAAGTTCGAGACCAGCTTGGGCTACAAAAGTGAGCTCAAGGCCATCCTGAACTGCATAGCAAGACCTTGTCTCAAAAAGAAAAAAAAAAAAAAAAAATCAAACCCAAACCCTCAAAATTGTTCCAGAAGCTGGAACGGCAGCATAGCAAGTACCTGGGTTTTGGATTTAATCCCCAGAACTGCAACACAAGTAAGAAACTATTCCAGGAGCCAGGATAGAATGGTTGGTGTTCAGCTCTGACACAGGGCCAAAACCTCAACTGTGGTGACCTGGGGACTCTTTCTAGGCCAATGACCCCTTCAACTACACCAGAAAGCTCCCCTTTTCCTCAAAAACATGCTTCTAGCCACTGCTAGATACCACCCACTGCAGGTGGTGCTTCTACCCACTGCTGTCCCCTCTGGCAGACAGCAGGCACACACACCAAGTGATAGGTTCTGGCCCTAGTATGCACTGCTGAATGTTATGGTGGCCATCTAATATGGCTGAAGCCCTTAAAACAACAGCTTATCGGGGCTGGGGAGATAGCTCTGTGGCACAAGTGCCTGCCTGGCAAGTGCAAGGTCATGAGTTTGAATGCCAGTCCCGCAAAAAAAAAAAAAAAAAACAGCTTATCTTCCCAGAGACTACCTCCCCCTTCTCCAACTCAGACCAGGGTGCAATTTCCTTTTACCTTTCCCGCCACCACAGGAAAGACCCCACTCAGCTCCTCAGATATTTCTAAGCATCCCCCTCAAACTCCACCCCTAGCAAAAGTCCATAAAAGCCCCAGCTTTGTCTCAGGTCAGAGGATCTGCTCCAGCTGCCCTCGATCCTCTCCATGTCTTTGGAGTTCATAAACACTTCTTCGATCTTGCCTCGCTCTTTATGGAACTATTACAAAAAATATCAGTAAGCAGCCTTCACACTGGTCTGGTCCCCACAGTCAGGCAGCTAAGTGAGGCCACAGGGCCCTTCACACTGTATCACAGGTCACCTGGACCAAGACACCTTGCTCAGTGCACTCTGGATTATTTCTAACAAACTGAGAAACAGAGTTCTCTGGTAAGAGCTAAGAGAAGATGAGAAAGGCAGACTCACTTGTCTCCTCTGGCCTTCCGGCCCCGCTGCCTGCCCTTGGCTGGGGCCCCGAGGACTTCAGCATCCGTTGCTATGACACAGTCATAGATACCTTGGTTGAACTGAGAGATGATGTGGCACCTGCAGCCCAAGAGGAGAGTCACACAAAGTGTGACACCACTGGCGTCATTGTCACAGTGACACTGCCCTCACCTACTGCCTCCACCCCTTCATCTCTTTCCACTCTGTAACTTGGGTGAAATGGAATAAAAGTGGGTATTTTGGGGCTGTGGCAACTGTCAGCCAAATTCAGAGCCTGGCCTCTACTAAGCGCTGGCAAGACAGGAACATCAACTGGGTCCCTTCCCGCACCTGTTTTCAACGATCCCCAAAAGACGCAGCCCATACAAACCGGGAGCGCAGAGGGAGCTCGCCATTGAGCACGCAAGTCGGGATGCTGAACTGCTCCAGGAAGAGTCGGAGACGGTAACTACGCTCCAAGGTGTTGACGAAGAGCAGGGACTTGCCCCGAATCAATGACAGCTTGAGCAGGGCATAGAGCAGCAGGAACTTGTCTTCCTCAGTCTCACAGACCACCTGAAACTGCTGTAACTGGCCTGGCCCTGGAAGCTGGGACTCCTGTAACTTCAGGGTAACCTAGGGAGAGGATGCAGTCAGAGGAGAGAGAAGGCAGACGCTAGGGTCAATAGCTTGCCAACCAACGCACAGTGCTTTTGTGGATGGCAGAGATGTCCTAAAGGTTTTTAGTGTTCAAGAGCTTTGGAAACCAAGGACTTAAAGTGCCCTAACTATGTCCCAACAGATCACACATAAAGCACCCAAAGCAGGGAATAAAGATGAACAGTGACAGATGAAGCCACCAAGTTGGGCAGGCCTACAACAGCAACAGGTCTCTTAAGGGGTAACATTTACGAAAGGTGAGAACTTCACCCTTATAATTTTTGCTCTGCCACTCAGAACAGTCTCATAGGGACTACCAGTGAGGGTCTTCTGTGTAAGTTTTCAGAGAAAACACAGTTTGAACTGGGGACATCTGAGAATATAGCCAGGTCCTTGCTACATAGTTCAGGCTGGTCTTGAACTCACTACAGCCCAGGCTGACCTTGAACTGTGGGTGGGCCACCTCGGCCTTCACAGTGCTGGATTATAGGCATGTGCCACCAGGCCCAGCTGATGCTGGTTTTCAATGCCTCACAACCAGGAATGACTCATCTGTTTTGACTGTCCCACCCAAAACTCCAAAGGTTCCTCTGAGAAGGGGCACCAAGTCCTTCAAGTGTTGCCTGCCTGCAGCTCCAGCAGCCCCATCAGTGCCTCTTACCGGGTTATGCAGTACCAGCTCCTTGAGGGCCTGCACATCTTCATTAAAAGTAGCTGACATAAGAAAAGCTTGGTAAATCCGGGGCAAGTGACTGAAAAAAAGACAACGGCCTGGTCCCACTCCTGCTCCGTGGGCTGCTAAATGTAGGAGCTGAGCTTCCACTCATTCCCACTCGCCCCACGCCAAGTCTCAGCTCACTGACTTTTCCACTGGGAACCACCCCATCCCTTCCTACCAGAGAAGACTCTTGAGTTCTTCCTCAAAACCAAAGGAAAACAGAAGATCAGCTTCATCCATCACCAACAGCTCCAGGGAGTCCCGTAGTTTCAGGTTGTCCTGCTGCAAATGGTTTAATACGCGGGATGGGGTCCCCACAACCACATCTGGCTTCTCCATCAGCACAGCTCTGTGGGTGGCAAGACACCACGGTCAGGAAGAGCTCAGCAGGCAGACCTCACCCTACACCTGCCCGCTCTCTCACCACACACAAACCCTACCACACGTCTGCGTAGCTTTTGTTCCCTGGCAGCTTTCACCCACCTCTGTGAGGCTGAGTCTTCAGCAGAGGAGACATTGGCCACCCGCACGTCTCGAGCACAATAGACAGCCAGCTGCTGAATCATGGACTGGGCCTGCCGAGCCAGCTCCTTGGTAGGAACAAGGACAAGGGCTCTCACAGCCTGTTCCACCACAGGACCTGTCTGTAAGAACAAGAATCAAAAACTGCACCCAGTAGGCACGTCCCTGGGTCTGTCTGAACTCATGCACCGCAGTACTAGTGCTTAGCCTGTTCGGATCAACCCCTCCCCCTACCTACCTCAGAACAGAACAGAGGGCTTTCCCAGGTACTGACACTAGAAAACAATTTGCTCTATTGTTACAAGTTACATGAAACACACAAGGTATTAAAGCTGCCTCTCACAATAATTGTGTAAATAGGGAATGGACGTATAACCCTTCTTTTTTTTTATGGGTTATAGTACAGGGGATACAGGGTCTACATGGTCTCACTATGTAGATCGGACTCATAGCGATCCTCCTATTTTCAGCCTCCTAAGTGCTGGGATTAAAGCAAGCACCACCACGCCCAGTCTCAATGGCCTTCTCAGCGTGCCCAGGGGGCGGAGCCGGCTCAGCACGCCAGGGATCGAACCAAGGCTGCTGCGCTCCCCTTCTTTATAAAAAAGTGGGGTAGTTTAGACAAGATACCCCGGCTGATGGCAGTGGCAGCAGGGTCTGGATTAGGACAAAGTCTACCCCAGAGCGTGGGTCACACAGGACCAGACTGCAGAGCCGGAAGCCGAGAAAAAACTTGGCCCCTCCTTTCTGCACCCCTTTGGGGCTTTGCTTCCCTCCTCCAACCGGCGCCCCAGCGACGCACCGCTTTCCGGTGAAGCAGCAGCTGCAGCATCGGGATAGCATACGCGGCTGTCTTCCCGGAGCCCGTGCGCGCCCGAGCCAGCAGGTCCTTCCCCTCCAGCGCCAGCGGAATGGCTTTCTCCTGGATCAGCGTGGGCCGAGACCAGCCCAAGTCAGCAACAGCCTAAGAGAGACGCAAAGCGCGGCTCAGAGAACGCGGAAAGCGGTGGCGCGCTTCCCTACCGTTACCTCCCTGTGGGAGGACCTCCCGTTCCCGGCCCTCTCGTTACCTGCAAGAGCCGGGGATCCAAGCCCATGTGTTCGAAGCCCAGACTCTCCAGATCCGCCATGGCTCCTCACTGACAGCGAGCACGCGCGGCCAGAATTACGCGAGCGCATGGGGGCATCGACCAATCAGCTTCCAGGAAACCGGCACCACCTCCACCACCGCCCCGGAAGTGCTGGTCTGTAAGCTTCCGGCATCTCAGCGGCAGTCTGCGGCTGCGCAGCGCTCAGTGCAGCCCGGACCAGGGTTTCCTGAAGTTTCTGACCCGTAACTCCGTGTGGATGGGCCTCTGGCCAGGTGTTTGTTTAGTCGGCCCGTGAGAGGAGGGCGGAGCACGCAGCGGTAGCAGATCTGTGGGGCAGAGTTTTCTGGGGTATGAACAAAGCTATCAGATCTCTGCCCTTATTAAGAGCTATTAAGATAGTAAATTTGTGTTAACCATTCGGTTGGTGGTAGGTTGTCACGGTAGCAACGGAAAGTACAAGCGGGGACTACATGTGATCTGGTCCAGAGTAGAAGGACAGGCCTGTACTACACCGTGAGACATGGTCTCAAATGAATGTAGGAAAAGGTCAGGACTCAGACCACTGCCGAGTGGCTTTGAAGATGAAAAAAGGGTAACAAAACAAGCCGTAGGTAACAAGGAAATGGTTTATACCCTTAAGTCCTTGGTCCCGTGCTTACTTTAGGCCCACCCAGAGGATCCAAGATAAGCTCCTCCTCTCAGTCATCTCATTGTCAGCCTTCTTTGCCACTCAGGTAACAACAGGTCTGAGGGGTTTCCGAAAGGACACATGTTAAGGGCTCGTCCTATGCGTACCATGTGGTACCCAGACATCCGCTATGCACAAGACTGGCCCTGAGTTACCCAGGAATTTACACTAGAGCTTCCAGGGTGAGTCTGTACATCCAGCTGATGTTGCCCAGGGTCTTTGTATCAGGAACTGGGATCTGGTTAGAGAGTAGTACGTTGTGTGCTGGGCACTGCCATCATGACCTGAGGGTCAGGGCTTCCACTAAAGGAGGTGAGAATGGTGCCGCCCAACCCACACTTGCCCCGCCCCAGGGCTGGGGATTGAACCCAGTGTCAAGCTACTGTCCAGCTGTTTCTCTTTTGAAACAGGGTCTTACTGACTTGCCCAGGATGGCCTGAATTTATAATTCTCCTGCCTCAGCTGACCTCTTGAGTTGCTGGGATTACAAATGTACACCAATATACCAGCTCTTTTTTCTTTTCTGTGTGAAGGAAAAGGTTGTTTTGCAGGGATGTAAAGTTTAAGGAAGCAAAAATGTTGGTCAGGTGTGGTGGTGCCCCCCAGCACTAGAGGCTGAGGGAGGGGGATCAGGAGTTTGAGAACAGCCTGGGCTCTCTAAGTAAGCTCAAGGCCAGCCTGAACTGCATAGTGAGACCATCTCAAAAAGACAGAATACAAGCACTTGCCTGGCAGTGCAAGGGACTGAGTTCAATTCCCAGTCCTGAAAAAAAAAAAAAAAAAAAAAGAGAGAATACAGGTATGGTGGCACAGTACCTGTAATCCCTGCCCTTGGGAGGCTGAAGCATGAGGTTGCAAGTTTAAGGCCAGCTTAGGCTACATACAAAAACTCTGGCAACAACAAAACCTGGGCACGGTGGCCCATGTCCCAGCAGTTGGCAGGCTGAAACAGGTAGATCAGAGTTTGAGGCCCGTTTGGGCTACACAACGTGCTCAAGGTCACCCCTAACTACATGATGAAACCCTGTCTTAAAACAGGAAAAACTGGTATATAGAAATGTTATGACACAATGAGAACGAGGGAATTTAGTTTTGTAAGTCAGATAACGTAATTTAATAAATAGGATTTCAAATAAATATATAAAGACTATGAAATAAGATGTCACAAAGGGACAACTAAGCTTATGAAGATTTCTACAGAAGGGCAGGAGAGAGGTGTATCAAGTTATTAAAGTGTATGATTCAGGGGCTAAGTACTTAATCTCAGGGTCCCTGGCTGATGTGCTAGTTGGCTAGCCTTGGACAATGGTTAAATAACTACCTTGCCTGTCCCCAGGCCCTGAAGATGGGCCTGCCAAATTGGACACAAAGGACATCGCCACCCTGCAGTCCTCCCAGGACCTCAGCAGTCCCAGTCAGAAATCTTCCCACTTCTTTTTGTCACCCCTCTACCCACAACCTCTGATCTCATCTCAAACACCACCACTATAACATACTTTTATTTCAATAGGAAAATCTATAGAAAGAACCCGATCTGGTTCCTTTGGAAAAACATTTGCCAGAGCTTAAGTAAGACTTAGGGAAGAGGCAGGGTCAGCACGTGCTGCTCATGCGTGCTCTCACCTCTAAGGCCAATGCCCTGTGAGATGGGATTACAGGTGTCCAAGAGAGCTTTGCTTAGCTTTCTGAGAAGCCATGTCATGTGGGCTTGATAACAGCTGTGACAACTGCTTTCTGGCCCACTGAGTGGTAGAATCCTGAGAGCTGCCATGGCAGTTTTTAAAAATGTGAATAAATACACAAGGACTGGTGTTTTCAGCTAGTTACAGGCAATAATATTTCAACTAGGAAGGAAAATATATCATTTATCAAAAAATAGTTCTAATATATAGAAAAACATCTCAATCCTCTGGGTTTAGAGTTGCCCCTTATTTACATTCACAAAGCCATTACGGGAACCTGGGACTGGTCATGGGACAGTGAGGCAGGGCCTACACATAAAGAGAAAATAGAAGGTTTTGTTCATTTTGTGAGAGAACAGAAGGGAATCAGTGGCAGCAAAAGAAACAAGACTTAATTTTAGCTGAGTTCCATTCCTCATCAGTCCTGAAACAGATTTTGAAAGATTGGACCAGTGTTCTGTGTCCTTGAGAACCAGAATTAAACAAGTATTTGATCTGACTGGTTCGTTGCCATGACACCATGGTGATGTATTCTTTTTCCTCTCCCCCGCACCAAAACTCCAGATGGCTAAGGGAGTAAGTGGAAAAGTACCAAATAATTGAAGCAGAAAGGGTCAGAAGGAGAGGGTGCTACACCAGCTTCTTGGCCTCAAAGAAGCTCTTGAGGTGACGCATCTGCCATATGCCAGTGAGGATGAGGATGACAGTCTGTGCAATAGACCACCACAGCACCCTCTGGTTGGTGCTCTCGCTAGTCAGACGGAAGCGCTCTTCACGATACTGCAAGGAGAAAAGGACAGAGATTAAAGGAGCAAGAGAAAGAGCCCTGGCTGTCCTGAGGCCCCTCCCTGTGTGTGACCAGTCAACTCCAGGACCAAACACCTTCTGGAATACCACCTGTGAGTCTGTAAGCGGTGCTGGTCTCCATGAGCACCTCTGTTAAGACTGAAGTCATGCGCCTACCATTTCAACAAGACTGCAGAGGAAAGAGGCAGTAGCCATTACTGGATTGTGAGCTACTCTTTCTAAACATTATCTTACAATGCCTAAAAAAATCAACTAGGGCTGGTGAGATGGCTCAGCGGTGTGAAGCATGTATGTAAGCTCACTGCAGGGACCGTGGCTCGATCCCAGGCACCACATGCTGCGCCGCCACCGCCCCCCACCCCTAGGGACGCCTGAGCTGGGGCCATAACACAAAAAAATACATGAGGTTTAAGAAAATAAACTTTAAAAAAAAAATCAACTAAAGCAAAGTAAAATGCATATATATCATGGAATACCATTCATCCTTAAAGAAAAAGAGGATGGAACACACCTGACCACCTGGAAGGATCTTGAGGACATTGTGCTAATTAAAAAAAAAAAAAAAAAAACAGCCCTTTGTGAAGACTATTGTACTTAGATGAGTCAAAAACAACAGGAAGGGGCCAGGGATTTGCCTCAGAGGTACAGGTGCCTGCATAGCAAGTGCAAGGTCTTAGTTTGATTCCTGGTACAAAAAAAAAAAAGAAGTAGAAGAGAGAAAGAGTATCTAGTAACTGCAGACTTTCTGTTTGGAAAGGTAAAAAATTGTGAAAATGGAAAGAGGTGAGGCTGGGGAGATAGCTTGGGAGTCTAAGTGCCTGCCTGGCAACAGCAAGGACTCTGCTACCACACGCTGTTCTAGCCACCGAAACCGGGGGTGGTGGCATACACCAGTAATCCCAACACTGGGGTGGCTGAGACAGGAGGATCATTTTAAGTCCAAGCTGCGTGGCAAGACCCTGTATCAAATAAATCAACAAATAAAAGATTTTCTGTTAAATCTTAAAAAAAAAAAAATGGACAGAGGTGCTAGTTGCACAATAATGGGAACGTACTTAATGCCACAGAGCTGTGTATTTTCAGATAGCTAAAATACACAAGTCATGTGATGTGTATTTTACCACAATAAAAGTGAAGGTGTGATCCAGGAGTTGCACCACACATCCGAGAGGCCCTAGTTACCTCAAAATAGAGAGTGTGGTACACACTTGTAATCCTAGCACTCGGGAAGCTGGAGCAAGAGGATCACTACTACTGAGTTCAAAGTCAGGTAAGGGTACCCGGTGAGACCATAACTCAAAAATCAACAGCAACATTAAAAAAGAAAAAAAATCAACAGCAAAAACCTCCAAGTATCTAAAAGGATACTCTATTCCAGTCTCTCAAGAGCTCATCTCCTAGGTAGCCAAAGCCTGGAGCACAAACTTGGAGCAGTGTCCATTCCATCTGGTGGGTGTAAAGGTCAAGTACAAAGAGACATTCCTTACCCGCTGGTAATCCTGCTCTTTCTGAATTTGTTCCACTTGATCAAGCAGCTGGCGGGCACGGAGCTGCAGTTCAGTCAGCTTATCCTTGGCTGCGATCTCCGGGTAATTATTAGCGTGCTCTCCGACCTGGATGTCCAGGTGCACACGCTGCAAGGGAACAAGAGTGTCTGAGTAGTGGGCCTCGAAGTTTGTCCCAGTCTACCGAACACACTCTTGGCCCTGGCTAAAAGACAGAAGCACAACAATCAGTCTCCCACTTGTGAATGTGCTATGGAGTATCTCCCACGACAAGGGCAACATATCAAAATCTGGAGATAGTCCAAGTTGAGGCCAAGCAGAATTCCTCTTACCAGCTTGCCCCCTGCGAAGAGCGACATCCTGGTGGAGTTGGAGTGCAGACAGATCTGATGCTCACCGGGCGTGTGGGAGGTGAACGTGAAGCGGCCCTCGGAGCCGTACTGCCGGGACAGGACCACCTGCAACCACATCAGCGACCGCTACCTTTACCGTGATCTCAGAAAGAAGCAAGCTCGGTGCCCAGGACTACGACGACGCGGAGCCTGCACCGCGCGGGGCCCGGCACGGGCGCGCTCACCTTGCCTTCGGGGTCCTTCACCTCCACGTGCATGCCCAGGCCGGGGGTCGAGGGCAGGAAGGCCTCCTTCTGCTTGTCCCACATCTGGGTTCGGTAGTTGCCTGCAGGGCAGACACACAGTCGGGAAGCGGACCCCTCGTCAGCCCGGGGTGGAGCCCTGGGCAAAGACCCTGGCTCCTCCGGGCGTCCTCGGGCTGGTCTCGGGGGAAGGGGACGACCTGGCAGGGCTGGGGAAGAGGGGCGCTTCTGAGGACCGGGCAAAAACACAGGGCCGCTCCACCCTCTCAGCCCGCCTAACCGATGACCATGGTCTCGTCGGGAATTTCCTCGATGAAGCAACGCTTCTCGGTCTCGCCAATGTGGAAATAGAGGCCATGGGCGCCTGCGGCGCACAGCGTAACGAACAGCAGAAACGGCCAAAACATCTCTAGTAGTCAATCCGCCGGGACACCTGCCGTTGCACCGCGCCTCCCAAGCGCATGCGCACCCTCGCACCCGGCGTCGCGCCTGCGCCCCGCCTCAGCGCTGCCACACACGCAGCCGTGACGAAGGCGCCTGCGCGGTAACGCCCACCCGCCGGTCCTCCATCTTTGGGAAGGTCGCTGACTGCTCTGCGCATGCGTGCTGCTCCTGGGACCCCCCCCGAGGGAACACCCCCCCCCCCCCAGGGAGGAAAGCGCCTGCGCAGTAGTGTCTGTTTCCCGCTCCTTAGCCAGCCAATCCCTGCGCTCTGCGCGTGCGCGTTGCCCCTGCCCAAGGCCAGAAGAACTATGGAGTTGCGACTCCCGGACGACGCGAGAAACTTGTTTCCGTTCTGGGCGGTACCCGTTCCTCCCTTGGCAACCACACGGGCCCAGGGTGTTTTTTTCTAGCGTGCTTGATGTGGTTCTTGCCGAGTGTTTACCAATAGTGAGAACGGGACGGGCGGGGCCTGCTAGCTGTCCCAAATGATTGACCACCGATCACCATAGCTTGGGATTCTTTGTGAAAGGATGGGAGCATGGCTTTTGGCATGAAATCTCCTGGCTTGTACAGCGCGGCATTTAGCTCGCGGGTTTTGTTTTGTTTTTGTTTTCAACCTTTGTGCTCTGAAAAAAAAAAAAAAAAAGGTACATTTAACTTACCCAGGCTGGCCTCAGACTAAATCCTCCTGCCTGAGCCACCTGGGTGCTAGGTTTCCAGGCATATGCCGGGATTAGGTATATTTACCCATAGGAACACCGAACACTGGTGAAAACCCTTCCAGCTACTCTGGAGGCTAAGGCAGGAGAATCACAAGTTCAAACCCAAGAAATTGAAGTCGGGATCTAGAAAAGACAGCTACATTCCTGTTTTCACAGCAACAGTATTTACAAGAGCCAAGAGATTGAAGCAGTCAAAGTGTCCACCAGCGGATGGATAGATAAAACATGTATCTATAATTTACACATAAATATTATTCAACTGTCAAGAAGGGTAGCAGGCCAGGCTTAGTGGTGCATATTTATAATCCCAGCTACTTGGGAACTGAGGCAAAAGGATCATGAGTTTGAAGCCAGCCTGGGCAACTTAGTGAGACTCTTACCTTTTTTTTTTTTTTTTTTTTTAATGGCTGGCTCAGCCTGCTCTGAGGGGTGGGACTGGCGCAGCACGTGGTGCTGGGGGTCCAACCCGGTCACAGCAGTTGCCTAAGCTTGCCTATGCAGGCCCTTTAGACCACTAAACCATCTCACCAGCTCCCCGAGACTATCTTACAATAAAAAATTTTACCAAGGCTCAGTGGATGTAATCACTGTGTACTGTGAACATTACTAAAAAAAAATTGCAAAATATGTTATATTTTATGGATGTAGCTCAGCAGTGCTCGTGAGTTCAATTTCTAGTACTGCACAAAAGAGAAAGAAAAAAGCAGGGAGTGAGTGCCTGTAATCCCAGCACTCAGAAGGCTGGAGCAGGAGGATCACCAAGATTTTAAAGCTAGCCTGAGAGCAAGACCCTGTCTTTAAAAAGAGAAAAGTATGAGAAATTTTTCACTTGTCGAGACAATCCCAAGTATGGTCTCTAGAGGCAGCCAGAGCAGCAAGGGCGGGACACGGGACACGACTACACGACACACAGAGCGGCAAGGCAAAGCATATGTGACCCTCTGTGCAGCTCAGTCCTCACTGGCTGAGCACTAAGGAGGTACAATCTTCTCTAGCAGCGCCCACAAATTCCCCAGCCTCCCTCACAATGAATGTGAACTCACATATACTGTTGTCTGTTCTTTATTTTGGTACTTTCCAAAAAGCAGATGTTTCAGGCAACCAGGGACCACGTTGATGACTCACGCCTGCCTACCATTTACCAAGGCCCTCTCCTGCCTTTTTTTTTAATGTATTTTAGTACAGGGTCTCACTACATAGATCGGACTTGTAGTGATTCTCCTGTTTTCAGCCTCCCAAGCACTGGAGTTACAGGCGCGTGCCACCACGCCCAGCCTCAGCCTCAGTCGCAGTCTCAGCATGCCCTGAGGCAGGGCCTACATGGCACACGAAGTCTGGAACCCTGGCCGCAACGCTCTGCCTCAGCAGGCACTTCAGTCTGCTGAGCTGGCTGGCTGGCCCGCTGTGTTGTTATCGCCTTTGCCCCAGGTCTTGCTTGCCCAGGGACTCTCCAAGGGCATGAGCACTGCCAGTGATTTTTCACTCAGTATATTTTATCTTGAAAAATGGACCAAGCTGGGTGTGGTGGTGCACGTCTGTAATCCCAGCACTTGGAAGGCTGAGGCAGGAGGATCAGTTCGAGTTCGAGACCAGCCTAAGTTACCAAAGTGAGCTCAAGGCCAGCCTGAACTGCATAGTGAGACTCTGTCTCAAAAAAAAAAAAAAAAAAAAACTACTTTTAAGTATATTTTCTCATGGAGAAGAAAAAGGAGGCTGAGACATGAAGTTCCAAAGTTTGAGCTAGGACTGGCCTCACACTCCCAGTGACCCTCCTGCCTCAGCCTCCTGAGTGCTGGTGGTATAGGAGAAATGAAACCACCAACCTGAAAGGTACCTGGGACAAGTTCATGCTCTCTAAAACCGCAGAATGAACTTTAGGAGCAAACAGAGGTTAAGAGCAGGCTATTTATTGGGGGAAAGAAAGCTTCTGTCTGAGAGGGACAGAGGGGCCCCCAAGCAGGTTGTCCCCAGGACAAAAGTTGTCTTCCAGCAATTTTTATAGAGCAAAGCCATTCGAGTCTAACGTGGAGAACATGAGAACTCTCTTAATTGCGAAGGAGGTAGGGCAAAACTATGGTCAGCCCGTGAGATTCTAAGCACCATTGCTCAGGTAAAATTGATTTAAGTCCAGGACCACATGGGGAAGCGAGTCACGTAGCAAGTGGGCATGAACATAGAACAGGAGTTTATCCATTAGCCAACCAGTAGCCATTGGATTAGTGACTCTTCCTGGCTTCCTCAAGGTGGTGATCAAGCCCAGATGCTTATCTTAGGGAGGTAAGCATTGGTTTGATCTTTAGTCTCTAGGTCTGGCTCCCAGCAGGAGCATCTGTCTCTCTCACAGTTGCAACATATCTTGTCTTCCACGCTGTCTCCTCGCCCTGTCTGCCTATAATATTTCTAACTAATTTAGCTGCCTAGAACACTGGGCCTACAACCATGCCCCACCACACCTGGCTCAAAGTAACATTTTTTTCTGAAAGAACCAAAATGTAGGTTAGTGGTGGGCTGGGGAGATAGCTCAGCAGCATAAGCACCTGTCTTGCAAGCATGAGGAAATGTTGCTCAGTGGCAGAGTCCTCTTGGGTCCAATCCCCAGTAACACATGCATACACAAAGAGAAAGGGGGAAAAAGTGTGAAGAGGCAGTGGCGGTGGCAGCAAAGGAAAGGGACGAGGGGCGGAGAGGAGGAAGTAAAAAAGAAAAGGCTGAGTCAAGAGAGTCACAAGTTTAAGCACAATTAGGAACTTAGCAAAACCATGTCTCAAAATAAAAAATGGGTGGAGGTGTAGCTCAAAATAAACATCTTGGATTCAATCTCCAGTACCACCAACATAAAAAGAAAGTCACAGAGTCACAGAAAGGCAAATACTGTGTAATTTCATTGTATGAGGTATCTAAAGTCACCCCGACTGTCGTGGTGTATGGCTGTAATGTCAGCACTCAGGAGGCTGAAGCAGGAAGATTGCTGAGATTGAGTCCAGCCTGGGATACATAGAGTTAAGACCAGCCTGAGTTACAGAATGAGACCCCGTTTCTTTCTTTTTCTTTTTCTTTTTTTTTTTTAACTTTATTTATGTTATGGCTGGCTCAGCCTGCCCTGGGGGTAGGGCTGGCACAGCATGTGAGGCTAGTGATTGAACCAAGGTCTCTGTGTCTCTGTGGTTGCTTAAAATGGCTTAAGCAGGCACTTTAGACCACTGAGCTGTCTTGCCGGCCCAGAGACCCTGTTTCAAAAGAAAAAAAAAAAAAAATAGTCAGATCCATAGCCACAGGACTGGCCAGATAGCTCAGTGGATTAAAGGGCCTGCTTAGGCAGGGCACAGTGGCTGAGGTTCGATTCCCTGGCATGCCGTGCCAGTCCTGCCCCCGAGGGACGAT